>JAGKTI010012181.1:6031-25055 GCA_018397915.1 Birgus latro | reverse complement strand
GTGTGGATGGCAAACTGAGTGAATCTTTCCATTTGAAGGTTGGATTGAAACAAGCATGTGTCATGTCTCCATGGTTGTTCAATCTGTATATGGATGGGGTTATAAAAGAGATACAAGGTCGGGCAGTGGATGTTGGAGCGGCCCTAGTGAGAGAGGGCAGTGTTTGGAAACTCCCTGTACTGTTGTTTGCAGATGATACTGTGTTGTTGAGTGAAGACGAAGGGGAGCTGCAAGGCTTGGTAGATGAGTTTGGGAGAGTGTGTAAGAAACGGAATCTAAAGGTGAATGTAGGGATGAGTAAAGTGATGGTCTTCCTGAGAAGTGAAGCCAGTGAATGTACAGTGAGATTGGATGGGAAGGATATAGAGAATGTGAGTGAATTTAAGTACTTGGGAAGTTTGATGAGTAAGGATGGAAGTCTGGAGGGTGAAGAGCTCAAAAGGGTGCAGCAGGGAAGGAAGGTTGCTGGTTCGTTGGAAGCAGTGATAAGAAACAGGGAGGTAAGCATGGAAGTGAAAAAGTTGTTACATGACAGTATTGTGATACCAACTCTGACATATGGAAGTGAAGCTTGGACCCTGTTGGAAGGACACAAGTCAAGAGTGAGAGCAGTGGAAATGAGTTATTTGAGAGGAGCATGTGGAGTCACATGGAGAGACAGACTAACAAATAAGGAAGTGAAGGAGCGTTGTGGTGTGGTTGAAGATGTGATGGGAAGCGTTAGGAGAAGCACGTTAAGGTGGTTTGGGCATGTGGAGAGGATGGAGAGTGAAAGACTGACGAGGAGAGTGTATGTGAGTGAGGTGGAGGGGGCGAGAGGGAGGGGGAGGCCGAGGATGAGATGGAGGGATGGAGTGGAGAGGTATATGAGAGAGGGGGGTGTGAGTTGGGAGTGTCATAGTGAAATGGCAGGGGACAGAGTGACATGGAGGCAATTTGTTTGTGGCCACCCCGTGTGGGATTAAGGCATTTGGCGATAGATAGATACAAATTCCATATTCAAGTTTATATACAAGCATATCTATTACAGTAATCCCTCCATTATCCGACGTAATAGAGCTAAAGGCATGTCCGGACATTGGTCTTGTCCGAATATTGGCCCTGAAGCTCCAGCACCGGTCATTCATGACCCTAACCTAACCTAACCTAAATCAGAAAACTACCTTCCTACCTCCCTACCGGACATGTATAGCACTTATTTAGGTCCCTTTTCTCATAAATAATGCACACAAAGCATGAATTAATTGAATTTTAACCAAAAAATGATGATTTAGAGGTGAGTAAGGCATAGGTGCTCAGAACTTGCTACCATAGTATAAGTACGTATCAGACATGGAAATCATCTTTTCTCACATTTTATGCACTAAATTATTGGATACAAAGCATCAAATACAGTAAATGATGTAAATTGTTACCAGAAAAATGGTTAGGTTAGGTTAGGTTATGACCAGACATGAAATTCAGTGGCATTCACCTTTTTCACAGCCAGTGCACTAAAATAATGAACACAAAGCATGAATTCATTTAAATTTTACCCAAAAAGAATGAATTTGAGGTAAGTTAGGCTCAGCTGTTTACTGAGTTGGAGGCTTTGTTTAGGTACAGGACATGAAAATCAATGGCATTCACCTTTTTCACAGCTGGTGCATTTCAATACTAGTGGTAACCAAGAATGAACAAATTAAATTAAAAGCAGGAAATTATGATTAACAAAGTGGTCAAGTTAGGTTATGTTAGGCTAGGTTATGACCGGACATGAAATTCACTGGTATTCACCTTTTTCATAGCTGGTGCACTTCAAAACCATGCAAAAAAAATTAAATTAAAAGCAGGAAATTATGATTAACATTTATGGTAATTTTTTAACCCATTTACAGAATGCTGAAAACAGGTTAAACATGAAAATCTTTATGGTAATCATCTTTCACACAAATCAATGGCATTCACCTTTTTCATAGCTGGTGCACTTCAAAACCATGCATGAAAAAATTAAATTGAAAGCAGGAAATTATTATTAACATTTACGGTAATTTTTTAACCCATTTACAGCATGCTGAAAACAGGTTAGACATGAAAATCTTTATGGTAATCATCTTTCACACAAATCAATAGCGTTCACCTTTTTCATAGCTGGTCTTATGGGAATTTTTTTACCAATTTACAGCATGCTGAAAACAGGTTAGACAAGAAAATCATTATGGAAATCATCTTTTACACAGTTTATGCATGAGATTAATATGGAAAGAACAAAACAAGGAATTTTGATGAAGTTAGGGTACTTACGAGAATGATGCCGCCGTCCTAATGTATAACCCGCTCGGTCATCTCAGACTCTGACAGTAAGACCTTGCACTTGACACACCTTAGCACTTCCGGTGCACTTTACACTCACCAACACTTCTCACAAGCACTTTCCACAACGTTTTCTTTCGCATACCTTGCATCACATCACTTCACTGCACTGTACATAACAGTAAATTCCTATGTGGTCTAGTGACGAGTCCTGGAGAATTTAGTCAATCTCAGCATACTTAGGAGTAAACATCATCTTCCTCTCCACGTTCCGTCTGGTTTTCGAAGTGAAATCAGCCGTGTACTGCTGTAGTTTGTCTCGGGACTTGTTGATATCAAACAAAGTGGAGCGAGGGAGGTTGAATTCACGGAGGATCCGTGATGTCAGGCACCCGGCATCTACCTTCTCCAATACCTCCCTCTTCTTCTCCACAGTCAGAACCACTTTCTTCCTCTTCTCAGGTAGGGTATCACCACAAAACCAAGCACATCAGAAGCCATTTTGAGAGCGTGTTGATGAGCCAGGAACGGAGCGGGAAATGAGACCATGAGAGAGGCGGGAGGCGCGAAAACATAGCTGGTCGGCACGCCCGGGAAATTCAAACTGACACGGTCCCAAAAAATTAGTTTTTTTTCGGATTTTTTTGAATTTTTGGGCATTTTGGGGGTCGGACAGCCTACAATGTTGAAATAATGATGCATCCGAATAATGGACGTCCGAATAATAGAGGGATTACTGTATTTATTTTCATCCTGGGCTCCAATAAATAACTTGCAAGCTGACAATTTGTTAATTTTCCTCTGGCTAGTAAAAATTTATCTTGGCTGGTAAAATTTTGTAAGTACTCGCCAGTGGCTGGTACGATAAACTCTAGACTTTCAGGCCGTTTGGACAAACATAAAGCAATTTTAATAATCTGGGGGTGAGTCATAAGAACCTGAGTGTGTTAAGCACTGGGTATAGGACATTTACCTTGGGAAAAATCAGAAGTAAGAGCTGCTTCACATGCTTTGCTGTACAGAGTATATCCAGACCTCCTCAGTTTCTGAAAATTAACAGGCAAATTATTAATTCCTTGCCAATCAATTGTGTCTCAATCTTATATCTATCTATCTCAAGCCAGACACCATAATCCCGTAAGGGGTGACCGTTTGTCTTTGAGTCAGTTTTACAGGGAGGGGCAGTAACCCATTGCCAACCCAATTGTTGAAACATACGGAACACGTATGGGTTGGTTATATGGTTACCACCCAGCAATGTCAACTCTGGAACTGTCTCCCTCTGTCTGTATTCCCTGCTTCCTATGATCTCCAATCTTTCAAACGCAGTGTGTCCAGGCATCTCGAAATGATTGGATCTTGAATTTGGCTCTCTTTTGTATTGTTTTTACTTTTTCTTGGAAGGAACAGTATGCGGGCCCTGGCCTTTGGTTCCTTCTTCCTTGCATTAAAAAAAAATAAATAAATAAAAAGTAAATGGTTTCCTGGCTTACAAGAAAGCATTAAGCTTGTCATTCAATGTACAACCGCAGGAAAAGGAAAGAAGAGCAATAAAACGTGAAGGGAAGATGGGAATAGTAAAAAGAAAGGACAGACACAGAAAAAGAATGATAAAGATGAAGGAAGAAGTAGGCAGCACTACATGAAGTGAGTGGATGATGGTAGCCACCACCTACTACTATTAACCTCCTTGAGTCTCAAATTTTCAGATTATTCTTGCTACTGAATAATCAATTCATTTTAGGAGTGATTTTATGAACTGGAGAGGCAAAATATATCTTCAATAAACCCATTCATTACAAGATGTTTCCCCTAAATTGAATAAAATAATCCAGTGTTAAGAAGAAGAAAACAGGAAATGCATCTTTGGATCTAAGAAGGTAATACTGCAGTCCTTGTGACATTAACAAAAAATTACCTTTACCATTACAAGTAATTCAACACTCTATCTATCTATCTATATACCTAGGCTGCTTCCCCCAAGAAAAGGGAGGTAGCCGAGACACGTCAACATACTACCAAGTTACTCATCCACTCATACACATTCTTTCCCATCTTAGCCCCAAAGGGGAGAAGGGACAGATCCTCACCGCACCACACCGCACGAGGGTCAACCACGCAGTGCAGTCAGTGACATCCGCAGCAGGGCCCGACAGCAAAGCTGGTTTACCCCTGCCACATCATAATGGATACTGCCCCTTACCTGCACCTGACCTGATCAGCTGATCAGACAAAAAGCAGGAGAATATCCCCTCAGGGCTGCGTCATCATTTATTCATTCACAATTTCTCTCCATTCATTTCTATCACGCACAGCCACTCTTCCTTGCTCAACAGACAACCCTCTCGCATCCAACGCTCTCTTCACACTGTCCATCCATCCTATTCGTGGTCTTCCTCTCAGCCTTACACCTCTCACACCAGATCTAGTTATCTTTTTCACCAATTGCTCATTATCCATTCTCTCCATATGCCCAAACCATTGCAACACCCTCTGTTCAACTCGATCAGCCATCTCCTGAACAATTCCAGTTCTCCTTCGCACTTCATTATTTCTCACTCGATCCATACGCGTCACTCCACACATACTCCTCAGACACCTCATCTCCATTACATTCAAACTTTTCCTCTCTGCTACGCCCATATTCCATGTTTCAACCCCATATAATGCAGTCAGTACCACAACACCCTCATACAGCCTTCTTTTTACATCCATCTGAGTGAACGACATCCAAACACTTTTTTCCTTCCTCTTAGCACCTTTCCAACTTCATTCATTCTAAACTTCATTTCTGCATCTATTCTTCCATCCGAAGCAACATGTGACCCTAAATACTTAAAACACTCAACCTCCTCAAGCAACTCACCATTCAAAACTATATTCATCCTCCTACCATCTAACAACCTTGTACACTTCATCAGTTTACTCTTATTCTCATTTATTTTCAGTTTCCTCCTTTCACACGCCCTTCCAAACTCCTCTACCAACTGTCTCAATCTCTCCTCTGAATCAGCCACCAGTGCAGTATCATCCGCAAACAGCAGCTGCTTCAGATTCCACTCTCTACCATCATTCACCAGACTCAGTCCTCCATCTAACACTCTTGCATTCACCTCCCTTACAACACCATCCATATAAATATTAAACAACCAAGGCGACATCACACATCCCTGCCGCAGACCCACTCTCACGGGAAACCAATCACTCACAGTATTTCCCACTCTTAAACATACTCTACTATTTACATAAAAACTTTTCACTCATTTTAGTAACCTGCCATCAAGCCCATTCAATCTTAAAACATTCCACAAAGCCTCCCTATCAATTCTATCATATGCTTTCTCTAAATCCATGAATGCCCAAAACACATCCTTACCTTTCACTAAATACTTTTCACACACCTGTCTCACAGCAAACACCTGATCCACACATCCTCTCCCTCTTCTAAAGCCACACTGCTCATCACCAATCACTCCCTCTGTACCCTCTCTAACTCTCTTAATTAACACTCTACCATACACCTTACCTACCACACTCAACAGACTTATACCTCTAAAGCTAGTACATTCATACTTATCACCCTTACCTTTATACAACGGGACCACACAAGCACTTGCCCAGTCAATTGGCACCATACCTTGCACAAAGCACACATTCAACAATCTTACTAACCAGTCAACAACAGTCGCTCCACCACATTTCAGGCATTCCACAGCACACCCATCCATACCTGCAGCTTTCCCTGTTTTCATCTGCTTTACTGCCTCTTGCACTTCCAGCTTTCCCTGTTTTCATCTGCTTTACTGCCTCTTGCACTTCCTCCATCGTGATCAAGGATTCATTCAACTCTCCCAACACATCTATTCCTTGCACCCTTCCATCTGCCACAATCTCAGCCTCCCTTTCCTCCTCTACATTCAACAATCTTTCAAAGTACTCTGCCCATCTCTTCCTTACTGCATCCATCTCAATTAACATCCTTCCATCCTCTGCTTTTACTCGCTCCTCCTTCCCAGACTCTCCCTTTCGCACCCTTTTCACCTCCTTCCAAAACATTTTCTTATTCTCCTGAAAATTCTCAGTCATCCGCCTACCCCACCTCTCATCTGCTGCCACTTTAGCACCACGCACAACCCTTCTCGCCCTATTCCTCTTTTCCTTATACCTCTCATATGACACCTCATCCCTCCTCTGCAACCACACTTCATATGCATGTCTCTTCTCACTCACAGCCATACTTACTTCCTCACACCACCATTCACTTCCCTTTCTTACACCACCACCCACTCGTCTCACACCACACACCTCTTCTGCATGCCCCACCACAGCACTCTTAAACAACTGCCATTCCTCCTCCACACTGCCACTCTCCTGATCTTTCACTGCATTCCACTGATCTCTCAATTTCTCCTGATACTCTATCATTTTCTCTCTTTTATCCAACTCACTCACTTTCAAAACCTCCCTACCACACGTAACTCTCCTAGCTCTCACCCATCTCTTACCTACTCTCAACTTTCCCTCCACCAGGTAGTGGTCAGACATACCTCCACCCTCCCCTCTCAAAACTCTCATCCAACAATCTTCCTATTACATTCCTGGAAACAAACACAAAGTCCATCAATGCTCTGTCAACAACCCTTCCACCCTCCTGTCTCACCCATGTATACTTATAAATATCTTTCTTCTCAAACAAGGTATTCCCAATCACCATCTCTCGCTCAACACACACACCTATCATTCGTTCCCCATTTTCATTTCTTCCAGGCACACCATGCATACCAACTACACCTTCAACTGCTACATTTCCCACTCTAGCATTCAGATCCCCCATCATTACCACATTCACATTCGCTCCAAAGCTCTGCAAACACTCATCAACATCATTCCAGAAAGACTCCTTCTCTTCTTCATCCCTTTCACTACCAGGCCCATATGCACTCACAAATACCCACACTCACTAATACAAAATATTCTGAGGTGGGTTGAATATGTAGAGATTTTGGGAAAAAATATACAATGAAAAGATGTTTACAAGTATGAATGTGGAAAGAAGTATGAGAGTTTGTCCAATGAAAATGTGGGATGAGGTGCTGAGACTGTTTTATGGTTAACCTCTTATATCTGATGGTGCATTAATGGTGGGTAATATATAGCCATCAGTAACCCCCTTCACTGTATTAAAAATTCCTTCTAAAACTGAAAAACATAAGTTTTGAAGGAATTCAGGGTTTAGTTAGTGACAGCATGCATCTTGGAGAACTGCCAAACATTAACCCACAACCTACATAAGAAGGCATAGAAAAGGCTTATGATAACAATAATGACAACAAAGATGATGATGATGATGATGACAGTAATGGTGGTTTATTCTACACATCAACCTAACTTTGAAAACTGACCATAATGAGCTTTTCAAATGATACCTACCAATTTCCAATACAGAACTGTATAACATGCTGTACAGTTTCAACTGATTAGTGAGTATATTCATAGAGCAATGATACTATATACAGTAAACTCTCAATTATCTGTGGTTGCAATAACCGGCTCAATGCAATTTCCGGCGCTTTTTGCTCGGCTCTATCAAAGCAATATCCGGGACTGAAACGGGAAGCAACCGGCATTCCTATACAATATCTGGTGGCATGGCGTATCATTTGGCTCAGACATGGGACCCAACCTGTGCCCGGGAAAACCCTGCAATGTGCCAGCCAATCAGAAAGCATTGCAGGAGCGGGCCACTCGGCACGCCGAGCCTACTGACACTCTCTCATTCTCATACAGTGAAAACATATCTGTGTGCTCAGCTCATGACCATACAGTGGCAAAACCCTGGTGCTATGACTTACTTTGTGGCCTCCCATGCCTTGCTTGTTGTTGTTGCAAAGCTTGTGGCTTCTCAGTACTTCGTGTCCTAGTGCACTATTGAGATTCTGAAAGTACTGTACAGTACTGCATGATGTACAACTCTACCCTCCACTGATGCCAACACCAGGTGAATACACAGTACACTATGTACTGTATTACTGTAGTGTATCAATACTGTGTTATATTTTATGTTTAATTTTCATCTTTTACTCATGGGAAGGATTTTAGGATACAGGGTCAAAAGGGATAGTAAAACATTATCCGGCTCAAAGCTGAATGTTAAGCTAATGGAGGAGTTACTAGGCAATATCCAGCATTCTGCAATAACCCGTGAGGGTTGGCTGAATTATGCCGAATAACTGAAAGTTTACTGTATATCCATGTCAGTAATAGTCCCTTCTTCATAAGTTAACAGCATGACTGATTCATGAAAAATCCTTCATAACAACTACTTTCTTAGCCACTCAATTAGTTATGCGTACAAGCATATTGTGCGAGATAAACATAACTTACCACTCCTCACATAACTGAAATCAGTGTGCAAATACTGTAATATATTCAACATCTTGGACATGAGGAGAAATCATATACTGTACCATATACTGTACATACCACTAACACTGTATGAAAATTCTTATTGATACCTGTATAGCTACCGTAAATAGCTACATTAGCTCCTCACCAGCTATCTATTATTTCCTATATACAAAAATATGGATACACAGTGACCAAAGTTAATGCATAAATTACCCGCAGATAAATCAACCCCACTGAGTTTCGTATATAGTAAGACTGTGCCCGAGAATATGATAGACAAAAAATAAGGGTGAGAAAAGGCTATTGCATAGAAGGAAGCAAGTGTTGATGGGATTGCTGAATTAAGAACTATGTGGGCTGCATCAGTAGTACAGAACATGAAACATGAAGATTCATGAAAGATGTGAAGTAAAGAGGCCTACACAATGTTTCGATGGATCAGTCATATAGAGAATGGATATCAACAAGTTGGTCAGAAGTACTGGTATACTTATACATATGAATGAGACTGAATGTGAGATGAGGTGTGGAAGGAGTAGAAGATGGCTGGATATCAGGAGTGAATATGTGAGAAAACTTATTAAAGAAGCTTAAGAGGAAAAGAATTGGCAAAAAAAAACAGATACACTTGGTAAGGAATGCTTTTTCCTTCTTTCTTCTTTTTCTTGATAGTCGACAGAATGGCTTTATCTCACAGGCATTTGAAAAGTGCACCTAAAAAGAAAAACATACTAGTACAGTATTTCTTCTCTTCCACCTACAAGGCGAAGCCAAGATCTGAAATGCCTGAACAATAAGCAAACTCATTTTCTTGAGGAATCTGTTAATAGTGTTCTCCAGTGCTATCTTTTTTTCTATTTCTAAATCTTGTCCACCACAAGATTTTTCCACCCATTTTATTAGTACGAGATATACTGATAATGATGACGATGATGATAATGATGGTTATTTTTGTGATGATGATGATGATAGTTATTTTTGTGATGATGATGATGATGATGGTTATTTTTGTGATGATGATGATGATGGTTATTTTTGTGATGATGATGATGATGATGGCTATTTTTGTGATGATGATTCATGAACATAAAGAGTCAGAGTACTGTAATGGCACCCTAAGCCACCATCTTTACTGATAATTTAATGGCAAAAACAACAGTATAAAAAGTAACAAAAATTACATTTCTTGAATAATCTAACCAGCCCATCTTCTTTATCAGCTGTTTAAATCTTCCTGATTCCTGAGTCGCCTTGGTAACAGCAGATCGGCAGAGTACTGGTGTGAAAACTGCAATGTCCCCATGGCAGGTTGCTAATGGCTGTTGTACACTGGAAATTCTTTGACTGGCAGCAGCTATGTATGTGTGGGTTCCTTTCCATGGAGGTTGGCCTGGAACTTGTGCTTCACTTTCCAAAATTCTTGAAAATCTTGATAGTAGAGGAATTATTTGAGCTCTTCCACTCAACATATCTAGTATAAAATAAGATACAAGTATGTTAATTAAAATTTCATTAATTGATGAATAATGACAGATAACTGGTTCCGGTTCCTATTTAACATCAGGAGACTGGGAAGGAATGTTTCCTACCCTCTGTAATCAAAAACAAAAGCAAAAAATTACAGCAGCTACATGAATAAATACATATGGAAGACATATGAATATGAATTATCAGTGACAACAATTCTTCTCTTTCAACAACAGTAAATTCCCAAGAAATTGGGCATGCCTTGAAGGTAGAAAGAAGCAGCAGGATAGAGACATAAAAACAATACCTGTACCATATATACTGAGTGTATAACATCCATCCATCCATTCATCATCCAATCCTATACTGCCCAATGAGGGGCGTAGGAGCCCAGGGCTAGGCAAGTTGGTCCTGATACTTAAGATGAGAGTGACCAGCCTCACTCATCCCTGAGTGGCATTACATGAGGAATACCCCCCCCCCACCGGGATACAAACCTGCACCGGCTCAGTCTGGTTCGTTTTCATTTTTGAAGGCTCCAACATGCTTGCATGCGTTGGCCTTGGTCACCTAATGGCAGCTCTCCATGCTGCTCAATCTTTGGCAGCCTCCCTGTTCAGTCCCTTAACCAATGACCTTGTCCCATGTCTTTCTCAGTCTACCCCTCCCCCAATATTAACACTTCTAACCCTCTGTACCCAATTATCATCCCCAATCCTCTCCACATGTCCAAACCACCTCAGCCTACCTCTCCTCATCATAACACCAATACACTCCAGTCCCATCCTACCCCTCAACTCTTCCATCGTAAACCCAGCCCCCCCAGGCCTTGCACGCAGAGACGCACTGCACATCCACCTAATCACTGTCCTTTCTGCACGTATAAACCTGCGAATATCCTCTTCCTTTACTGCCCAGGTCTCACTACCGTACAGCATCACACTCCTAACACATGCTGCATACTAGAACCCTTTAGCACGTAAGGAGAGTCCTCTCAATATCAGCAGAGGCAACAGCTCCCTGAACTTCTTCCAACTACTTCTCACCCTAGCAACCGAGCTAACTCCAGCCCCACCTCTGGCACATAACATGTCTCCCAAATAACAAAACTCTTCCACACACTCAAGAGACTCACCAGCAAGTTCAATCCTTTCATGCCTAACAATCTCCACCTGCTCTCCCTGACACCCCGCACACATGAAATCAGCATTATCTTGCAGTCTACCTCTAATACCACTACATCTCTTGTGCACCCATTTATCACAAACACTACACAAGATGGAATTACTTCCCACACCTTTGTAGCAAACTGCACATGGCCACTCTTCCTCTGATTGTACCCCCACCAACCCTAGATATCATCACTTTTGTTTTATCTGCATTTACCCTTAAGCCCTTGTGCCCCATACCATCTCTCCACTTCTTAAATCTTTCCTCGGCCTCCTTTTCATTCTGTGCAATCAACACCAATCATCAGCATACAACATCTCCCACGGGAGTCCATCTCTGAAGTCACGTGAGAGGGCTTCAAGTACCATGATAAACAACAAGGGACTCGAAACTGACCCCTGATACACACCAACATTCACAGGAACTCATTACTTAAAACTCCATGCACTCTTACCTGGGGGCGAGCACCCACGTACATGGCCATAACCACCCTAACCAGCCACTCTTCCAAACCTAGCTTTCTCACTGCCCACTTCACCATCTCTCTAGGGACTCTGTCAAAGGCCTTTTCCAAATCAACAAAAACAAAATACAATTCCCTTTTCTTTCCAATATATTTTTCCTGAAGCTGTCGAACAATGAATCAGTGGTCCCCCTGCCTGGCATAAACCCAAACAGCATCTCATCGATATTCACTCTTTCTCTAATCATAACTTCTAGAACTCTCTCTATTACTTTCATTATCTGATCTAAGAGCTTTATACCTCTGTAATTTCCCCTTTCCAGGGCATCACCCTTCCCTTTGTACACATTTACAGTTACACTCTTCAGCCAATTATCTGGGACAACACACTCATATGTAATCATATTTATCAGGTCAGTGACTAACCTCACCCCAGTATATCCTGAGGCCTTCAACATTTCGGCAGTCAACCCAGACACACCTGCCGCCTTCCCCACCCGCATCCTGCCTATTGCCTCACTCACAGTAGCAGCGTCAATCAAAGGCCAAGGGCCAAACACTGGATCAGGTGGCTCCAAACCTTCCCTATCCCAGTCAAACTCCTCAATGAACAACCGGCTATAATGCTCTCTCCATGCATTTTAATATTCCCACTGTTCACCACTACCCTTCCTTCATCATTCTTCACACACTGCTCACATACAATATCCTGATTATCCCTCTTCACCTGATTTGCCACCCTAAAAATTGTATTTTTCCTTCCTTCATGATTTAGATTTTCAAGTAAAAGTCTCTGTGACTCAGCCTTCGCCCTGTATACCTCTCTTCTAGCCCTGCCCTTGGCAGCCAAGTACTCCTCCCTGTTACCACCCTTCTTCCATTCCCGGAAAAGCCTTCTTTTCTCCTTAACTGTGGCTTCTACACCCTCATCCCACCACCAAGTTACTTTATGTCTTGGTGGGCCTCTTGTCCAACCGCATATTGCATCGGTACCTCTCAAGAGGTTGTTCTTGAGGGCTGAAACTGTTCATTAATGCCTCTATCTACAGCTCCCTGTTCAGCCACCATTCTCCTCATCTCACTATAAAAGGCACCTTAATTACTCACTAAATCACCAGGCACCATAATTTAGTTATATGGTTACCATCCAGTGCAGTAAATGGTTTCCTGGTGTACAGGAAACCATTTGTCTTGTCACTCTGTGTAGAGTCACCCACAGCCAGAAGGAAGAGGAAGGAATGAAGGAAACAAAGACAGAAGAGGGAGTGTAGAGTCACTCATAGGCATAAGGAAGAGGAAAGAATGAAGGAAAAACAACAGAAGAGGATGGAAAGAAAGAAGGAAGGAAGAGAGGAAAGGGAAATCACCTGAGAGTAGCACTACATTGAGTGAGGGGATGGTGAGTGCCTCCACCTACCAATGAGTGTATAACAAAACAAACAATTTAAAACTGACCAAGCAAAGGATGGTCAATTTGTTATTTATGAAAAATCTCACAAAAACTAAACATATACCCAGTACAGTTTCTAGTACATTATTTTGTATATGCAGTACAGGTATACCCTGGTTTAATGATGCAATTGTTTAGTTAAAAATCCATCGTTAGGAAAGGTATCGTATCTCTGGGTAGATTTAACATGTAAAGTATAGGGATGCATTTTTATGCCTTAAGTTTCCCTCCCAACCAAGTCCTAAACCCACCCTTATGAGTCCAAAAACAAGTTTAAAGCTAATCCAAATCGCCTACCAGGTGTAAAAGAAGCTAACCTAAGCCTAACACCTGTAAATAACTAGCTAAAACCAACAAATATGAAAATCATCATATATAAGTCCTGAAAAAATCAAGCTTAGTAAACTGTACCCCAAAATGACAATGTTCACCCCACCAACACATTACTCTAAAACCAGTTTATAAATCAACCTAAACACACAATTTTAGTCTATGATATCATCAAAATGGGTAAAAAAAATAAAAACCCATCATCAAACTGGAGATCTGGCCATCGTTAGCGGGAGATGGTGGTATTTCTACCCCCATCGGTAAGCCAAGGTATCGCATCTAGGGGTATCGTATATCAAGGTATACCTGTACCGTACTTTAAATCCGACACAATGAAGATGCGTTTTTTTTTTTTTAAGAATTCTTGCAGAAACAAAATACAGTATAGGGTATACAGATACTGGTATGTTAATGTGTATTGTGGTGTAGCATAAAAACACTGAATCCAACATACATAGATGAAAAATCTTCCCACTATCCGATGTAATAGAGCCAAAGGCATGACCGGAAAGTGGTCTTGTCCGGATAGTGGCCCTGAAGCACCAGCGCTGGTCATTCATAACCCTAACCTAACCTAACCTAAATCAGAAAACCACCTACCTACCTCCCTACTGGACATGCATAGCACTTATTTAAGTCCCCTTTCTCATAAATAATGCACACAAAGCATGAATTAACTGAATTTTAACCAAAAAATGATTTAGAAGTTAGTAAGGCATAGGTGCTCACAACTTGTTAGCAAGTGTAAGTATCAGACATGGAAATCACTATGAAAATCACCCTTTCTCATACCGTATGCATTAAATAATGGACACAAAGCATGAATTCATTGAATTTTAACCCCAAAATGATGATTTTGAGGTAAGTAAGGCATAGATGTTCATGAGTTGGCAGCATGAATTAATTGAATTTTAACCCCAAAATGATGAATTTGAGGTGAGTAAGGCAGGGGTGTTCACGAGTTGGCAGGTTAGTGTAAGTAAGTATCGGACATGGCAATCACTATGAAAATTATTATTTCTCACATCTAATGCACTAAAATATGGGATACAAAGCATCAAATAAATAAATTGTTACCAGAAAAAGAGTTAGGTATGGCAAAGGTGTTCACTGTTCACCAACAGCACCGGTCATTCTTGACCTAACCTAAATCAGAAAACCACCTACTTACCTCCCTACTGGACATGCATAGCACTTATTTAAGACCCTATTCACATAAATAATTGGCACAAAGCATGAATTAATCGAATTTTAACCCCAAAATGATGATTTTGAGGTGAGTAAGGCAGGGGTGTTCACGAGTTGGCAGGTTAGTGTAAGTATTGTACATGGCAATCACTATGAAAATCATCATTTCTCACATCTTATGCACTAAAATATGGGATACAAAGCATCAAATAAATAAATTGTTACCAGAAAGAGTTAGGTATGGCAAAGGTGTTCACTGTTCGCCAACAGCACCAGTCATTCTTGACCCTAACCTAACTTAAATCAGAAAACCACCTACCTACCTCCCTACCGGACATGAATAGCACTTAAGACCCCATTCACATAAATAATTGGCATAAAGCATGAATTAATCGAATTTTAACCCAAAAATGATGAATTTGAGGTGAGTAAGGAAGGGGTGTTCACGAGTTGGCAGGTTAGTGTAAGTAAGTATTGCACATAGCAATCACTATGAAAATTATTATTTTTCACATCTTATGCACTAAAATATGGGATACAAAGCATCAAATAAATGAATTGTTACCAGAAAAAGAGTTAGGTATGGCAAAGGTGTTCACTGTTCACCAACAGCAGCGGTCATTATTGACCTTAACCTAACCTAACCTAAATCAGAAAACCACCTACTTACCTCCCTACCGGACATGCATAGCACTTATTTAAGACCCCATTCACATAAATAATTGGCACAAAGCATGAATTAATCGAATTTTAACCCCAAAATGATGATTTTGAGGTGAGTAAGGCAGGGGTGTTCACCAGCTGACTACATAATGAATGTAAGGAAGAGATGATTATTACTGAGAAAATCACCTTTTCACAGCCTATGCACTCAAATATGGGACATAAAGCATGAAGTAAATAAAATGTAACCAGAAAAATTATGTTTTAGAGGTGTGTAGGGCAAAAATGTTCACCAGTTGACTACATAGTGAACATATGTAAGAGACATGTTAATCACTGAGAAAATCACCTCTTTCACAACCTGTGCACTCAAATATGGGACACAAAACATGAAATAAATAAAATGTAACCAGAGAATGAGGATTTAGAAGTGATTATGGAAAATATTTAGCAGTTGACAATGATTACTTATATGTCCATGACTGTTGTTTACCCCTTGTTTACCCCCACCTCTAAGGTTTTTACAGTGGTCATAATTGCTCTTCAAGCATGTCCAGTAATCCAGTGTTTAACTACACTTAATCCTTAGCACTGTGACTGATGATTATTTAAACAAGAACGAAAATACCCAAATGATCGGACAGCCGTCCACTGTTCACGGGAGTTGAGACAGAACTAGGAGGAGGGGGATAGCGCGGGAAGGGAGCTGGTCGGCGCGCGTGGGAAATTCAAACTGATGCGGTTGAAAAAAATCGGATTTTTTTCTTTTTTCTTTTTTTAATTTCGGGGTTTCGGCCATCAGCCTACGATGTCCGAACAGTGAGGTCACCGAATAGTGGTCGTCCGGATAGTAGAGAGATGTTAATATGTCTAAAGGTTTTATTCAGCTGTACAGTATTATATAACCATGTTCAGCATCTACACAAATACTCTAGCATAACATACTCAACAGAGGGCTCTGGTCTTCTTGCCTAGCCTAACCCAACTTATCCTGGGCAATCTGCAATTTCACTGAGATGTCAGAGTTTTTATACGATGTACGATGTCACAGTTCTTGGACTATGTACTGTAATGTCAGTACATTTCAGTGATAAAACCATCAGTTGTTTCTATCCATTTCCTTCACATCTCACAACTGATGCCCTTAGAATACAGTATGTGTGTAAATTTAGACTGTCAGTGGCATCTTACACAGAGATTGCCATTGTGTTATTGTTTTCCCCTAAATTACCAATCCTTTCTTGATTAGACTATGGAGGTTGCTGGCCTTATTTAAGGACATTAGGTTAAGGCCTTTTCCAAATCAACAAAAACAAAACACAATTCCATTTTCTTTCCAATATATTTTTCCTGAAGCTGTCGAACAATGAATATGGCATCAGTGGTCCCCCTGCCTAGCGTAAACTCAAACTGCATCTCATTGATATTCACTCTTTCTCTAATCATACCTTCTAGAACTCTCTCCATTACTTTCATTATCTGATCTAAGAGCTTTATACCTCTGTAATTTCCCCTTTCCAGGGCATCACCCTTCCCTTTGTACACATTTACAATTACACTCTTCAGCCAATCATCTGGGACAACACACTCATATATAATCATATTTATCAGGTCAGTGACTAACCTCACCCCAGTATCTCCTGAGGCCTTCAACATTTCGGCAGTCAACCCAGACACACCTGCCGCCTTCCCCACCCGCATCCTGCCTATTGCCTCACTCACAGTAGCAGCGTCAATCAAAGGCCAAGGCCCAAACACTGGATCAGCTGGCTCCAAACCTTCCCTATCCCAATCAAACTCCTCATTCAACAACCGGCTATAATGCTCTCTCCATGCATCTTTAATATCCTCACTGTTAACCACTACCCTTCCTTCATCATTCTTCACACACTGCTCGCCTACAATGTCCCGAGCAGTAATGAACATTAAAGAAGCAGTCTTTGTTTACAGTCCCCAATAATGTTGAAGACAGATGGACACCACCATGTGATGTGCCGAGCATAGATGGATGCCATCATGTGGTGTCCGAAGACAGATGGAAGCTATCTTAGAACTCATTTTTTGGCACAAAATTACCCTTATCTGTGTTGATTTATCCAAACCTAACTTAACTTTCATAAGCTAACCCAATCTAATTTTTCTAGTCTAACCTAACAAAATTTAACCTAACCTAACGTAATCCAACCCCTAGCCTATACAATTGTTGTTTCCTCATTTAACGATGGTGCCCCTTCAAATTCGACAATGTACTTCTGTACACCTTTACAAAGTCACTGAGGCTTATCCTAGGTTAGGTTAGGATAGGCTATGTTAGTTCATTTTAACTAATTCAATAACACATGAAGACAGGGCTGGGAAAATCTCTCCTCACCTCCTGTCTACCTAGTATGTAATAAGGTATTTGCAAAAGATGCTTACGGACGTGAAAGTGCTTAGAATTGCTTAAGTTTAGTCATGACCATATTAATTTCAGTGTCCAGTACTTGGGTGTAATTCTGAATATTCAACAAGAATTCAGATACTATTTAGTGCTCCAGCTTTATAATTAAAGTTACAATATGACTGACTGACTGACTATGACAAAGCTAACATAACCTAAAAGGTTATCTAACCCAAACTGTTCCCTGATGAAACTTGTTTAACGTTATTACCATAGGAATGTTTGATGTGAGAGATCATACAGTAACGTTGGGGAAATCTCAGCTACTGTACTCAGAGGAACACATTAGCCAAGGCCTAAATCTCACCTAGAAAAAAAAAAAAATACTGTAGTGGATGGTCCAAAACCAAACACACTGATTATGATACTTTTTTTTTTTTAAATACTTGCTATTACTAGTTAAAATGGAGTCACATGAGGTATAACAATAACTCAGCTATCTGTCAATAATGGTAAACAAGCTTACCAGTGATGAGGTTGTGTAAACGCTGAGCTGAGAACATGCCCGGCTAACTTCGTTTTGTTTATGCAATTTGTATCGACCTACGGACTGTTTTCCTAATTATTCATTTTCGTGCTAGTAGCTAACAGTGATAAAGTTAAAAATAGAGAAGCGGATAAAGTTGACGTAAAATGTCGTGTGTACAAGCTTATTTATCTAAATTAAAGGCATTTTTCACCGTTCAAGACAGGCTATTGTTGATAGAACTAGCCGCCACATTTAAACAGCATCATTGGAAGATGAAACAACGGAGAAATGAATACATTCGTTTACAGTATTATAAGCTTACTATTCTTGTAGATGACTGCAACTGGTTGTCATCTTGCTTCCAGTGTGGCGAATCTTTAAAAAAAAAAAAAAAACCCAGCAACAACAGAGTGGCTGGAGATACTCTCCAGCCACTGCACTGGTATATATTTGCCCGGGGGATGGGCTCTGCCCTCCCCCACGCCAGCGTCCTCTGTCGCCATGCAGAGGACGCCCCCTTGTTATTATGGGGGGATGGGCTCTCCCCCCCCCACGCCAGCGTCCTCTGTCGCCATGCAGAGGACGCCCCCTTGTTTATTTACTGCCATCCTCTGACGGGCTCTCCACCCCGAGCCCGTGCCACACCAGTGTGGCGAATCTTAAAAAAAAAAAAAAAAAAAAAAA
>JAGKTI010012180.1:0-23111 GCA_018397915.1 Birgus latro | reverse complement strand
GAGAGGTTTTGCATGGCAACGTTACGCACACAGTATGCAGGCAGCCCTCCACATTCATGGATTCAACTTTTGCGGGTCTCGCACATACGCGGATTGCCACTCTGAACAGCCAAGATTCTGTTTGCGGCTGCAAAGTGTAGCAGTACAGACGCTTGCGGGTCATTTTGTGCCAAACCAGGCCCGCACCAAACCACTGCGCTCCTGTGCTCCTCTGTCTCTCCCTCAGTCTGTGTTCTGCCACTGTCGTGGTCGCCTCGCTGCCTCAACGTTGCCATGCAAAACCTCTCGTAATTTCGTTATTGCACCCAATAATTGTGCTCTCACTTGTTCAAAGGTAAAAAGTGCATTGCTGTGCTATAGTGAGTGAATTAGCACCTGATTGTGTGATTTACTTGTGATAACTTGTCCCACGTGTATCTGTGTTGTCCTGCAGGCATGGGCCCCAAGCGTCCCACATCCCCTAGTGGTGAGTGCACCCCAAAACGTGCAAAGAAAGTGATAAGCCTGGAGGAGAACGTGAAATTGCTGGACAAGTGTAAAGATGGTATGAACTATGCTGCAGTTGGAAAATATTCATCATCATCATCACAAGTCATCAGAGTTCGTCTGCCAAAACTTAAGGGAGAGTACTGATTTAAATCTGAATTTAATAGGTATGGTTGTAAAAAATTCAAATAAATATGTAGCTGATGGTTTGCCCACACTCATGTGGATGTGTGTGAGATGTACTTAGCCGCAGGAGTCTGTGGGAGTCACCAGGTACATATTTACATAATACAGCCATACCCAATCAAAACTTATTTGCTATTAAACTTTTTTGTACAGTTAGCCTGTTACTATCTGTGAAATCTTATTTTATTTATTTATATTTTTTTTATGCAAGGAAGAAGGAACCAAAGGCCATGGGCGCGCAGACTTTCTCCTCCAATTCCACCTTAGACAATTCCGGTGCTGTTCCTCCATCACTTCCCCCCTCTGACATCCTCTTGACTGACATTAAAATTTCTTCAGCTGATGTATTTTCTAACATCACTGGCCTCAATACTAACAAGGCATATGGGCCTGATGGAGTCCCTCCTGTTGTCCTCAAAAACTGTGCTTCTGTGCTTACACCCTGCCTAGGTAAACTCTTTCGCCGCTGTCTATCAACTTGTACCTTTCCTTCTTGCTGGAAGTTTGCTCTCATTCAGCCAGTCCCAAAGAAGGGTGACCATTCCCAACCCTCTATCGTCCAATTGCTTTAACATCCTGTATCTCAAAGGTTTTCGAGTCAATTCTTTACAGAAAAATCTTAAAGCATCTTTCCTGTCACAACCTTCTTTCTGATCGCCAGTATGGGTTCCGTCAGGGACGTTCCACTGGTGATCTTCTCACCTACCTTTCAGAATTCTGGTTATCCTCCTTTCGGGACTTTGGCGAAAGCTTGACATCTCAAAGGCTTTCGATCAAGTCTGGCATAAATCTATAATTTCCAAACTGCCCTCCTACGATTTCTATCATTCTACCTGTGCCTTCATCTCTAGCTTCCTTTCTGGTCGTTCTATAGCCGCTTTTGTAGACGGCCATCGTTCCTCTCCTAGACCTATCAACAGTGGTGTTGCTCAGGGCTCTGTCCTATCACCAACTCTCTTCCTTTTATTCATCAATGACCTTCTAAGCTGTACAACTAACCCTATCCACTCATATGCTGATGATTACACCCTTCACCTTTCCATTCGGTTTCCGCAACGTCCATCGCAGCAGTTACTTCAACAAAAAAGGGATGAGGCTATGGCACACCTAATGTCTGACTTGGCTCGTATCTCTGCTGGGGTAAAAATAATCTTGATATTTTTAATACATCAAAAACTCAGTTCTTACACTTATCAACCCGACAAAATCTTCCTCAGGATTACCCACTAATGTTTAATAATGTCCAGCTCAGTCCTGCAACATCCTTGAATATGTTTGGGGTTTCATTCTCTTGGGATTTGTCTTGGAAAGAACATATTACATCTCTTGTGAAATCTGCTTCCAAGAGATTAGGTGTGCTAAGCCGATTCCGAACTTTCTTTACTCCTGCACAGTTGCTGACCTTGTACACGGGTTTTATTCACACATGTATGGAGTACAACTCTCATGTGTGGGGAGGCTCCCCACATGCAGCTGTTCTCAATAGGGTGGCGTCTGAGGCTTTTCGTCTCATTAACTCTCCTCCTCTTACTGATTCCCTTCAACCTTTGTCTCTTCGCCGCACCGTTGCATCTTTATCTCTTGTCTATCGCTACTTCAACGGTCACTGTTCCTCTGAACTGTCTGCTTGCATCCCTCCACCTCTTCGACGGGAACGTAGTACCTGTCTAGCAACAAACTCTCATCCCTTTTCTGTCCAACTCTCTAATGCAAGAGTTAACCGTTACTCCCAGTCCTTCATTTATACAACTGGTCAACTCTGGAACTGTCTTCCTCTGTCTGTATTTCCTACTTCCTATGATCTCCAGTCTTTCAAACGCAATGTGTCCAGGCATCTCGAAATGAACGGATCTTCCAGTTGGCTCTTTTGTATTGTTTTTGCTTTTTCTTGGAAGGAACAGTATGTGGGCCCATGGCCTTTGGTTCCTTCTTCCTTGCATTAAAAAAAAAAAAAAAAAAATGCTCCCTCCAAGGAAAAACAAAAACAATACAAAAGAGAGCCAAATTCAAGATCCATTAATTTTGAGATGCCTGGATACACTGCGTTTGAAAGACTAGAGATCATAGGAAGTAGGGAATACAGACAGAGGAAGAAGTTCCACAGCTGACCAGTTGCATAAATGAAGGACTGGGAGTAATGATTAACTCCTGCATTAGAGAGTTGGGCAGAAAAGGGATGAGAGTTTGTTGCTACACAGGTACTACGTGCCCGTTGTAGAGGTGGAGGGATGCAAGCAGACAATTCAGAGGAACAGTGACCGTTGAAGTAGCGACAGAAGAGAGATAAAGATGTAACAGTGCGGCAAAGAGACAAAGGTTCAAGGGAATCAGTAAGAGGAGGAGAGTTAATGAGATGAAAAGCTTTTGACTCCACCCTATTGAGAAGAGCTGCATGTGGGGAGCCTCCCCATACATGAGAGTTGTACTCCATACATGGGTGAATAAAACCCGTGTACAAAGTCAACAACTGTGCAGGGGTAAAGAAGGTTCGGAGTCGGTTTAGCACACCTAATCTCTTGGAAGCAGATTTCACAAGAGATGTAATATGTTATTTCCAAGATAAATCCCGAGAGAATGAAACCCTAAGCATGTTCAAGGATGATGCAGGACTGAGCTGGACATTATTAAACATTAATGGGTAATCCTGAGGAAGATTTTGCAGGTTGATAAGTGTAAGAACTGAGTCTTTGATTATTTTTCTTTGATCATTAAAAATAACAAGATTATTTTTACCCCAATCAGAGATACGAGCCAAGTCAGACATTAGGTGTGCCACAGCCTCATCCCTTGTTTGTTGAAGTAACTGCTGAGATGGACGTTGTGGAAACTGAATGGAAAGGTGAAGGGTGGAATCATCAGCATATAAGTGGATAGGGTTAGAGTACAGCTTAGAAGGTCATTGATGAATTTCAGGTCCTAGATATGGGTTATTGGGTATAGTATGTACACACCTGCTCACAGGGGGTGATTTGCGGCTGTAGAGGCATCTGTGGGAGGGCACACCAAACATTCGTGGAAATTCCACATTTGTGGGGGTCTGTATCCCCTAACCCCCGCGAATGTGGAGGGTCGTCTGTGTATACACACACGCACACACACAAATTACGCTTAGTTTCATTTTAAAGTCTCCAACAAGCTTGCATGTGTCGGCCTTGGTCACCTAATGGCGACTTTCCATGCTGCTCAATCTTTGGCAGCTTCCCTATTCAGTTCCTTATCCCTGAGGTCATGCTTAATGAATTCATCCCAGATCTTTTTCAGTCTACCTCTCAAAACCCTAACTGTAACGTTAAAACTTCTCACTTTCTGCACCCAATTATCATCTCCCATCCTCTCCACAAGCCCAAACCATCTCAATTTACCTCTCCTCATCACAACACAAATACACTCCAGTCCCATTCTACCTCTAAACTTTTCCATGCACAAACCTAGCCCCTCCCACAAGTCTTGCACTTTGGGATGCACTGAACATCCACCTAATCACTGCCATTTCTATATATTTGAGCCTGCAAATATCCTCTACCTTTACTGCCCAAGTCTCACTACAATACAGCATTACACTCTTAACACATGACACATACAAAGATCCCTTAGCATGGTACTCAAAAACCAAGGTGACATAATGCATGTGTACTGTACCTACATAAATAGTAAAATGATCGAAAAACTTCATCCCTACCTTCAAACATGCACTCCTACTCTAATTACATGATTTTGTTGCCCTTACCAAACTTCCTCCTACATCAAATATGCTTATCACCATTAACCCTAACAAAGACATACCATTAAAAAAATACAACACTTACTCTCCTCTGACAATTAATTAAAAAACTGTAATCATGTCCCTAGGAATCACCAGATACTGTTTATTAATATCTGGCATCTGGGCCAATTACTTACAAACTATGCTGGGTTAACAAATAGTGAAATAATCCGATAATAACATACCAATAAGTTTGGCCAATTACTTACAAACTAGCGAACTAATCCGATAATAACATACCAATAAGTTTATCATAATCAATGCCTTTATTGCTCGAAGCCTTAACAGTCCATGGGTCGACAAAGTCCTCTGTCTGCTCTTGTTGTTGTCCATCAGCGACCACATCACCTTCCTCCACAGTCTTGTCCATCATGATGTTTACCTAAAAAGCACACATGAAAAACTAAGGGATTCCCAGCTAAACTAGAACATGGCATCCTACAAAGTCAGAACAAAGTAAAAGCAACTTCATAAAATATTAAAAAGTCCTACAAATACAAAGAAACAATCAACAACTAACTGTAGTAACTCAATGAAGTACTTTCTTCATCATCAAGTCTTAGCTAGATACTACACTGCAGAGGGAGGTCTCTCCCAGCTTCTGTTCTGATTTATGGGCCACATACTCTATCCCATCCTAGCCACATAATTCACCCCATCCCTGAAAATCTGTGAATTTCATCTTGTCAATCCATTCTCTGTCTGAAACTACTTCTCACTCCACCTCTGGCTTACTTCTCAGTTACCTTGGTTCTCCCTCTATTATCTGCTCTACAGAAGACATAACCTGCCCATATTCATAACTTTTTATAATTGGGTGATTATATTCCCTATTTTCATCTACTCCATTAACTGACTAATACTCTTTTTATCCACAATGTGATTTCTAAGATGATCCTTTCCATTCCTCTCTCAGCACACTCAACTATGTATTTTGTTAACCTTTACATGTATGATCTGAAAGTTAGATCTGAAAGAATACACTGATTATATACCCTTCTTCCTGATATACCTGTGCATTTTTTTTTATAACAAAAACCCTCCATTCCATTACCATCTGCTTGTTTTCTGTCGTGAATGGGAATTCCAAACTCCCAATGCAAATAATGTATATAAAACACACTTTTGTTCAGCTTCTTTTTTACCTCAAGGGAGGGAACATGTCCACTAACCTCTTTACTACAATGACATAATTTTTACTTTGATCTTGCTATCTCCAGATGATTAAAATTCACTCAGGGTACATTTTCACATTTTAGGGGTCAGATATAGCCTTTATTAACTCCTTCACTGCCAAAATTCAGTTAAGCTGCCTGGTAGTACCATGGCCAGAATGAAAAATATGCCATTATAGTCAAGGGGTTAAACACAACATTCTTTACTGCTTTCAGATTCTGCCTGTTCAGAATACCTGTCATTTCTTGAAGTTCTAAAAAAAATAAAACATGAATAATAATAATAATCTATCCCCCAAAAAAGCATGAATAATAATTATAATCTGTCAAAACTCGAACTGCTTATTCACATACTGTCATTCATTCCTGTGTCATCCCAACGTATTTCTAAAAACGTCCTTTAAGCATTCAGGGTGGTTACCTGAATGAACAGAGGGCAAAGATTGATTGTGTGTGTGTGGATGAAAACTTGAGAAGGTGTGTAATGGTTGCAAGAGTACATAGAGGCTGGGGGGAGTGGACTCTCAAATGAAATGCAGAAACAGAAGGGAAGGACAGAAGGAAGTAGTGCATACAAGGAGGGTGGAAAGGTTACAAGAGGATGGAAAAAAGGCAGAATACAAGAAAGAAGTGGAGGAGCGATTGGGTAAACATGGATTGGAGCAGATGGGGGATGTAGAAGGTGTGTGCAAGATATTCACAGAAGAAATCTGTACAGCATGTGAGGTGGTGTGTGGGGTGAAGAGAAGATGAAAGGGGGTGCAGGGAACAGCTTGATGGAATGAAGAGATGAGAGAGGCTGTGACACAAAAGAAGAAAGCATATAGTGAGTGGATGAGAAACAAGAGAGAGTTATATATAGAGAGGAGGTGAGAGGTGAAAAGATTAGTAAGAGAGAGTAAGAAGAGAGTGGATGAGGAATTTGGAAGGAATTTGAGTGCAAAGTGGAGGGAATGTAAGAAAATGTTCTGGAAGGAGGTAAAGAGAGTTAGACAGGGTGCCAATAAAGTCAGTGGTGGTGTGAAAGATAAAAATGGTAGATTACTAGTGGAGAAGGGAGAAAAAGTAAACAGATGGAGAGAACACTTTAATGAACTGTTGAACATAGAGAATGAAAGTAATGTAAGTATAAGAGGCTGGGGAAAGGCTGGGAGAAGGAGGGTTGTGAGAAGAGAGGAAGAAATCACCAGGATGGAAGTGGTGGAAGCAATGAAAAAAGTTAAAATGGGGAAAGCCCCAGGAATTGATGGAGTGTGTGGTGAAATGCTGAAGCATGGGGGAGAGATAGTAATAGAATGGATGTGGAAGGTGTGCAGATTGGCATGGGAGGAGGGCAGAGTCCCGGAGGACTGGAAGTCAGGTATAATTATTCCTCTGTACAAAGGAAAAGGGGAAAAAGCAGTGTGTGGTAATCATAGGGGCATTTGCCTTCTCAGTGTAATAGGAAAAGTATATGGTAGGATACTTATTGACAGAGTTAGGTAAATTACTGAGGAATTAGTTGGAGAAGAACAGGAGGTTTTACGAAGGGAAGAGGTTGTGCAGACCAGATATTAATTCGTAGATCCTTAGTGGAAACGTTTCTAGAGAAGGGCAAGAAGTTGTATGCAGCCTTCATGGATTTGGAGAAAGCATATGACAGGGTGGATAGACAAGGTTTGTGGAAAGTATTAAGAATATATGGAGTGGATGGGAAGTTGTTGAAGGCAGGGAAGAGTATGTATGAGGGTGCTAAGGCTGCAGTGCGTGTGGATGGCAAACTGAGTGAATCTTTCCATTTGAAGGTTGGATTGAAACAAGGATGTGTCATGTCTCCATGGTTGTTCTATCTGTACATGGATGGGGTTATAAAAGAGATACAAGGTCGGGCAGTGGATGTTGGAGTGGCCCTAGTGAGAGAGGGCAGTGTTTGGAAACTCCATTTACTGTTGTTTGCAGATGATACTGTGTTGTTGAGCGAAGACGAAGGGGAGCTGCAAGGCTTGGTAGATGAGTTTGGGAGAGCGTGTAAGAAATGGAATCTAAAGGTGAATGTAGGGAAGAGTAAAGTGATGGTCTCCGAGAGAAGTGAAGCCAGTGAATGTACAGTGAGACTGGATAGGAAGGATATGGAGAATGTGAGTGAATTTAAGTACTTGGGCAGTGTGATGAGTAAGGATGTAAGTCTGGTGGGTGAAGTGCTCGAAAGGGTGCAGCAGGGAAGGAAGGTTGCTGGTTCGTTGAAAGCAGTGATAAGAAACAGGGAGGTGAGCATGGAAATGAAAAAGTTGTTACATGACAGTATTGTGATACCAACTCTGACATATGGAAGTGAAGCTTGGACCCTGTTGGAAGGACAGAAGTCAAGAGTGAGAGCAGTGAAAATGAGTTATTTGAAAGGAGATGTGGAGTCACATGGAGAGACAGACTAACAAATGAGGAAGTGAAGGAGCGTTGTGGTGTGGTTGAGGACGTGATGGGAAGCGTTAGGAGAAACATGTTAAGGTGGTTTGGGCATGTGGAGAGGATGGAGAGTGAAAGACTGACGAGGAGAGTGTATGTGAGTGAGGTTGAGGGGGCGAGAGGGAGGGGGAGGCCGAGGATGAGATGGAGGGATGGAGTGGCGAGGTATATGAGAGAGGGGGGTGTGAGTTGGGAGCGTGGTAGTGAAAGGGCAGGGGACAGAGTGACATGGAGGCGATTTGTTTGTGGCCACCCCGTGCGGGACTGAGGCGTCTGGCAATAGATAAACAGATAGATTTCTATAAAAAGTCTATACGGTTTTATGAATTATTATAATTTGAGGAAAAGCCTCCTGTCTGCCTCTCTCTCTCTCTCTCTCTCTCTCTGTGACCTGTGGATTGACACGGTCAGTCAGACCTTCTCACCAGACCCACCCCTCGCTGACTCATCCAACAAGTGTGGCAGCATCGGAAAGCAATGTTGTCAAGTGTTGCAGTCTTTATAAAAAGTCTATCTATCTATCCATCTATTGCCAGAATCCCGTACAGGGTGGCCATAAACAAATCGCCTCCATTTCACTGCCCTGCTCCCAGCTCACATCCCCCTCTCGCATATACCTCTCCACTCCATCCCTCCATCTCATCCTCGGCCTACCCCTCCCTCTCCCTCCCTCCACCTCACTCCCATGCACTCTCCTCATCAGTCTCTCACTCTCCATCATCTCCACATGCCCACATTGTTATTATTATTAACAAATAGACATTTATAACACAATATAGCCTTATTAGAGAATTAAATATATACTGTATATACTGCAAATAAATTTCATTTAGAAGTAGTAAATAGCTGAAATGAGACAGACAGGTGTGTGCTGGTATAGGCTTGGCAATGCCGAAGGAGGGGGAATTCCCGTGAGAGGCAACGCCCAAACAATCCCGACATTTTAAACGGACTATAGTGGAGAAGGGAGAAAAAGTGAGCAGATGGAGAGAACACTTTAAGGAATTGTTGATTATAGAGAATAAAAGAAATGCAAGTATAAGAGGCTGGGGAATGGCTGGGAGAAGGAGGGATGTGAGAAGAGAGGAAGAAATCAGTAGGATGGAAGTGGTGGAAGCAATGAAGAAAGTTAAAATGGGGAAAGCCACAGGAATTGATGGAGCATGTGGCAAAATGCTAAAGCATGGGCGAGAGACTGTAGCCGAATAGATGTGGAATATGAGCAGATTGGCATGAGAGGAAGGTAACAGTCCCGGGGGATTGGAAGTCAGGTATAATTATTCCCCTGTACAAAAGAAAAGTGGAAAAGGAAGTGTGTGGTAATCATTGGGGCATTTATCTTCTAAGTGTAATACGAAAAGTATATGGTAGGATACTTATTGACAGAGTTAGGGAAATAACAGAGGAATTAGTTGGAGAAGAACAGGGTGGTTTTAGGAAGGGAAGAGGTTGTGTAGACCAGATATTCATTCTTAGATCTTTAGTGGAAAAGTTTCTAGAGATGGGAAAGAAATTGTATGCGGCCTTCATGGATTTGGAGAAAGCATATGACTGTGTGGATAAACAAGGATTGTGGAAAGCATTAAGAATATATGGAGTAGACGGGAAATTGTTGAAGGCCGTGAAGAGTATGTATGAGGGTGCAAAGGCTGCAGTGCATGTAGATAGTGAACTAAGTGAATTTTTCTATTTGAAGGTTGGATTGAAACAAGGATGTGTCATGTCTCCATGGTTGTTCAATCTGTATTATGGATGGGGTACTAAAAGAGATACAAGGTAGGGCAGTGGATGTTGCAGCGGCCCTAGTGAGAGAGGGCAGTATTTAGAAACTCCATGTACTGTTGTCTGCAGATGATACTTTGCTGTTATGTGAAGAGGAAGGGGAGCTGCAAGGCTTGGTGGATGAGTTTGGGAGAGTGTGTGTAAGAAACGGAATCTAAAGGTGAATGTAGAGAAAAGTAAAGTTATGGTCTTCGAGAGAAGTGAAGTCAGTGAATGTACAGTGAGGTTGGACAGGGAAGAAATGGAAAATGTGAGTGCATTTAAGTACTTGGGTAGTGTGATGAGTAAGGATGGAAGTTTAGAGGGTGAAGTGCTTGAAAGGGTACAACAAAGAAGAAAAGTTGCTGGTTCCTTGAAAGCAGTGATAAGAAACAGGGAAGTGAGCATGAAAGTGAAAAAGCTACTACATGACAGTATTGTGATACCAACTCTATCGTATGGAAGTGAAGCTTGGACCTTGTTGGAGGGACAAAAGTCAAGAGTGAGAGCAGTGGAAATGAATTATTTGAGAGGAGCATATGGAGTCATATGGAGAGACAGACTGACGAATGAGGAAGTGAAGGAGCATTGTGGTGTGGATGTGGACGTGATGGGAAGCGTTAAGAAAAACACATTGAGGTGGTTTGGCCATGTGGAGAGGATGGAGAGTGACAGACTGACGAAGAGAGTGTATGTGAGTGACGTGAAGGCAGAGGGAGGGGGAGGCCAAGGTTGAGATGGAGGGATGGATGGGACAGGTACAGTCGCCCAAAGAAGTGATGACTCGCTTTCTTTAAGTTTCGGACAAAACTCCCTGGGTCTGGCAACATTTATTTAGGAGACGGAAACAGTCTTTGCCTGCGCTGCAAACATTATTTATGGTGTAAAAAAAATTAATCTTGCGAAAATACTTGTTAAGTTTAGCCTTTGTTTTTTTCTCTTTTTTATAGAGCAATCAAAAAATAAATAAATAGTGACATCTGGCACATTTTCACGACTCATGCCAGCAGTTACCAATGAAGCGATTTTCCCGCTAAATTTAGAGATTTCAAAAGCAGTCTAGCTGGTATAAAATTATTACATTTCTCTAGCTCTTTTTTTTTTGAGGTGTCCATTTTTTTTTTTTTTATTGGGTCCTGGCCATTTTTTTTTCATTAGTTTCCCTCAGTCTGGCGGATTTTTGCCGCATCTGAGACTAATTTAGCGGGTTTCAATCATTTTTCCTCTGGCAACAGTGCACAGCAGGCCTTCCATCAGTCAATACCACGGCAGGAGAGGGAGAGGTTGTCTCGACCTTTGTCACAGTTTCCCCCCCCCACTCCCCCTTATTTTTAATATAATGTTTTTGGTTTTATCTTCATTGTCACATTCATGCTTCTGACTATCAACCTCTCCCTCTTTAGTTCTTCCATGCAACTGCCCTACATGTTTTATAACATGTTGGAATTTCGTGTGAATAAAAATGACCAGTTTTCCACTCATGATTGCACTGGTTTCACTAACATCACTGAATGCCGGCAGATTAATTTGCTTCTTGATAGCAACACAAGTGGTAAGTAGTTGTTCTTGGGCACACGTATTAATCCGTCTGTCTTGGTCTAGTGCTACGAGGGGCTTCAGTAGCAAATATCCAATGTTCTACCTCTATATCGCTTATCTATCTGTTAACTGTTAAGGTGCCAGTATATCTGTCTTACTGGAATATTTGCTAAATAAAGAGCAATAATCTGCTTGCACCGATAAGCTGTAGTTTCTTGTTGATCGGTCTTGCTTTCAGCACTTACGAGTTTACCCGCGTGAATATCATCCCGCATAGAGAATTAAATGTGGATAATAATATATCTTTAGATGTTTATTTTTCTGATTTGATGACACTAATGATTTCGAAATTACGATTATCTGCGGGTTTTATTTTATGGGACATATTTCTTTCAGTATTGCTGATTTTGAATGGAAAATAAGTATTACGGGAGTTTCTCCGCATTTTAACCCTGAAACCGTTGAGCGACAGGGAGTGCGTTTCACATTCTTTCATACTGCTAAGCCTCAACTTTAGTGTATTGTGGTTTCCTCTTCCGTAATGTGAGATATACATGGTAAAAACGCTAATATATTACTTTTTGGTGTTGTTTACCCAAATACTGTTCTTTCCGGTGTGCAATATAGAAAATATAACATGGCCGTGACAGTTGCCAAATACCACTTTCTGAGCGAAAGGTACTGGGAATCGGGACATCACTTCTTTGGGCGACTGTATATGAGAGAGGGGGGTGTGAGCTGGGAGCAGGGCAATGAAATGGTGGGGGATAGGGTGACATGGAGGCAATTTGTTTGTGGCCACCCCTTTTGGGACTAAGGCGTCAGGAAATAGATAGACAGATAGATAGACAGAATAATTTGGGTGACTTTTTTTTCCATGTTCAACAACTCTATTATCAAGTTATTTTCTGATTACCTTGAGTTATATGGCAGGAATGCCATTTCTATAAATGTCTACACTCATCATCATCATCCAATCCTACATTGTCCCATGAGGAATGTAGGGGCCCAGGGCTAGGCAAGTTGGTCTTGACATTTAAGATGGCAGTGACCAGTCCCAGTCATCCTTGAGTGCCATTACGTGAGCAATAAACCCCAACCACCCCTTGGATATAAACCTTCACCAGCTCAATTCAACTGGAGTGCCTTAATTACCCACTAAACCACCAGGCACCAAAATCTGGTTCTATGGTTACCACCCAGTAGAGTAAATGGTTTCCTGGTGTACAGGAAACCATTTGGCTTGTCACTCAGTGTAGAGTCACCCACAGGCAGAAGGAAGAGGAAAGGATGAAGGAAAGAAAGACAGAAGAGGGAGTGTAAAGTCACCCGTAGGCAGAAGGATAAGGAAAGAATGAAGGAAAGAAAGACAGAAAAGAATGGCAGGAAAGAAGGATGGAGGGGAGGAAAGGGCAGACACCCAAGAGCAGCACTACATCGAGTATAAAGGTATACTATAAAGCAATGTAGTGATAAGGGCAGTTCAAGGATAAAACGAAAAAATATACCGCATACTCTACAGTAAGACCTCACTATAATGGACTAATTGGGGCTCAGGCCAGTCCGAAATATGTGATTTTCCAATAAAAGCGACATCCGGACTTACCCCTGCTAATCCGGACTTTTTCCGATATATCAGACATTAGTCCGGATTGCATCAGTGGTTTTCACCACCATTGCAGTATTGTACTGTGTTATACCTTCACTACATTAATCAAATGGTATAATAATACTGTACTGTGCACTGAATAACATGTCTTTTACTGTACTTGTCTTATTGTGGTGAACATAGCTGAAGTTGTCAGGCAGTCCGGACTGCTTTCTGGCTATATCGAACTTTTTCCGATATATAGGAGTTTAGTCCGGTAGCTCCTCGAGTCCGATAAAAGCGAATTCCGGTCTACTGAAGTCCGTTATATCGAGGTTTTACTGTATTATGTTTTTTCACCTTATACTCGAACTGCCCTCATCACTGCATCACTCTTGCTGTTTAAAATACAGTAGGCGCGGAAAGTATTGACATTTTTTTGCCGACATCATTCTTCTTCACGTTAACTGAAGTAGGGTCAATACTACCCTCCCCTGTGATGCAAAATGAGCTGACGCTTTTTCAACGGGAGCTGGCAACCCTGCTTGATAGGTTTGGCACCACAGGAGCAGGCTCAGTAATGTTTGGGCAGCCACAGGAGGAGGATTGTCTCTGTGTGTGATGCACCACAAGGGCATGTTTTGACTCAAATAACACAGTTATTTGGTTACCTACCACATTCTCATCATGCCTAAAGTAACCACAAGCAAGGACAAACGTGTGGAAGTGATTACTTTATACAAAGCTGGCCACAAACTCCCATTTATTGCAAATCAGATGGTGTTAGACTGAGGACAGTGCAGAGACTGGTGAAGCGGTTCAAGGACAGTGGGGAGGCCATTCCTCCCACTCCACTTCCCAAGCCTGGGAGACCTCGTAAGACAACCTTCAGGACCCGTCAGCTGATCTCAAGGCAAGTTAGCAAGGATCCAAGGCTAACAGCACGGGATTTAAAAGAAAAGAACCCACAGTTGCTGGCAGATGTGTCTGTCAGAAGTGTGCAGCAGCTGTTGCATGACGATCTGGGCTACAGGAGTTTTTGTGCTCATAACAAACCACTGCTAACTGCACTTCAGAAGAAAAAGAGAGTAAATTTTTGTAAGAAATATCTTGCCTGGAGTGAGGAGCAATGGAAAACTGTGCTTTGGAGTGATGAGTCAACATTTACTGTCACTGGTACCCCTTCATCACGAGTGTACCACAAACCAGGCAGTGACCCCCTGGATCCTAAGTACACTTCCAAGTTTGTTAAATACCCAGCCTCACTCATGGCTTGGGGCTGCTTTACATATAATGGTGTTGGTAGGTTGGTAATTCTACCTGCAAATGAAAAAGTGAACCAGAACAATTATTTGGAGCTCTTATGTGATGTTTTAAGTGGCTCTTTTGATAAACCAAGGCAAGAGTATTTATGCAAGATTCTGCCCCTGCACATGTTGCAAAGTCAGTGAAACTGGCTAACAGACTGTGAGGTTCCCTTTATTTGAGATTGGCCCGGAAACGGCCCAGATATCAATCCCATTGAGAATTTATGGGCGCACATGAAGCGGCAGCTGCGTAGTATGGACACATCATCTTTGCCTAAACTTGAGGCTGCAGCTATGGAGCAATTTTAGTCCGTCTGTTCTGCAAAACTACGCCATCAGTCTCCACAGACACCTTAAGAAGATAATAAAGGTGAAGGGAAATGCCAGTAAATACTAAATTCAATGGTGAGTGTTAATTTATTTGTTTCTCCTTGCTAACCATAAGAATGTTTTCTTTTTTTAAGATGGCGTCAACACTTTCCGCGCCTACTGTAGAGTAAATATATATATATTTTTTAAAACACAGGGTGCTTCAAAAAAAACATTATCACATGGAAAATACTTCAGTATCTTACTTTTCTTTGCATTTCACTAAAACGACAACAAAACTTGCCTCTGAGCAAAGAACAAGTGGAGACTGACTCTATGCACATACTATTGTTATTAGGATCTGCTGCACTGGCATTCTCGATTCTATTTCACTAAAAACATTAGTCCCATACAGGTGTTAACATTTTCTTTTCAAGCATCCTGGACTAAATTCAGGAAATCGAGGTCTCAAACATTGAAGTTTTCTGAATGACGTGGTTCAAAACCAGAATACAGTAATCCCTCCATTATTCGGATGTCCAATACTCGGACATACTCACTATTCGGATATTGTGGGCTGCCCAACCCCCAAAATGCCAAAAAATTAGAAAAAATTCTAAAAAATTTCGAATTTTTGGGACTGTTTCAGTTTGAATTTCCCGCACGTGCCGATCAGCTGTGTTTACGCGCGTGGCGCCTGTCTGTCGGTCACCATTACTCACTCAGTTGCTGCCTCGTGAACACCTCCGACAATGGCGGCCGAAGTGACTGCTTTTGTGGTGATACCCTACCTCCTACAGAGCTTGATACTGCTCTTCACCTTCTTCATCATCTGTGTGATGGTGGCCCCGCCTCCTGAGAAGAGGAAGAAAGTGGTTCTGACTCTGGAGAAGAAGAGGCAGATATTGGAGAAGGTGGACGCCGGGTGGTCAACAGGACTTATCCTACGTGAGTTTAACCTCACTCGCTCCACCTTGTTTGATATCAAGAAGTCCCGAGACAAACTACAGCAGTACATGGCTGATTTCGCATCGAAGACCAGACGAAACATGGAGAGGAGGGTGATGTTTACTCCTAAGTATGCAGACATCGACCGGTCCACGTTGATTTGGTATCGACAACAACGTGCTGCTGGTGTGTTGGTACGTGGAACGGAGCTGAAAGCTGCAGCTGAGAAGTTCACAAGGCTACACGACGCCCCAGACTTCAAAGCATCTGAAGGTTGGCTCTTCGTGTTCAAGTTACGGCACGGACTTACCAATCGTAAGGCCCATGGTGAAGCTCTGGACGCTAACGACGAAGGAGTAGAACAGTTTCAGCAGAAGGTGAAGGGCTTGATTGATAGGGAGGGCCTCACTCTCGGTCAAGTTTACAACGCTGACGAAACTGGCCTATTTTATCATTCAATACCCACAAACACTCTCGCTGAGGAGACGGAGAAGCGTGTACCTGGCCCCAAGCTCTCGAAGCAATGAGTGTCTGGTTTGTGCTGTGCCAATGCTAACGGCATGCACCGGCTCAAGCCCATTATTGTAGGCCGTACAAAGCAGCCTAAGTGCCTTCGTGGGTTAATGGATGCCCTTCCTGTCGTGTGGTATCATTCTTTGAAGGCTTGGTTCACAACCAAGATCTTCAAAAATTGGTTCCACCAACACTTTGTTAAGGAGGTCATTCGTTATCAGACGGAGAAACTGAAAATCCCACGAGACCAGGTAAAGGCCCTCCTGATTCTAGACAATGCACCTGCGCATCCATCAGACAAGGAGTTGGTGGCAGAGAATGGTCGCATCAGGTGTCTGTTTTAGCCACCTAATACAACTGCTCTCATCCAACCAATGGACCAGGGAGTGACTGTGGCAACGAAGAGGCTATACCGACGGAAGTTTTTGGACGAGGTGATGGTTGTGTATGAGGACGAGGACGATCGCAGGGATGGACGTGACATGCGAGGACAAAAAACTCTTGAAAACATTCGCCGATACAACCTCAAGTCTGCCATCTTCAACTGGGCTAATGCATGGAAGGAAGTCTCTGTCAAGACTTTAGAAAATGGTTGGTCTCGCCTGCTTCATGGAAGTGACGTGGTGCATGATTTTCTTGGTTTTGATGTGGATGACTTTCATGCAAGGCTTCATACGGGTGGAGACGATGTGGATGTCGACGAAGTGCGTGAGTGGTTGGATGACGACGAGGGCGATCCTGGGTATCAGATCATGTCTGATACCGAGATCGCATCTACTGTTGCTGGTCCGAGTACCCAGCAGGAAGATTCTGACGAGGACAGCGACGATGATGCGGACTCCTCACGGCTTGTCACTACCCCAACCATCCCCCTGCTGAGCACAATCCGGGCGTATGTGGAGTTCGTCCTTGACTACCTAGAACACCCGGACTGCGACAGAGAGATGGGGTCATTGGAATTGGCGAGTGAAGTGTGAGGTTTCAGGCAACGCATCATTAATAGTCAAAATTGCCGTCCTCTGCGTCAATCAACCATTGATAGTTTTTTCAGGCCAGTCAACCCTGCTGTCGTCCACCCTCACTCCACACCATCATCTCACGAAGACAGGCCTTCTAGCTCCGAGCCACAGCCCAGCACATTAGGCACGGCTGAATCACCACTGGATGTTAGTTTGCGTCTATCTTCGGAGTCCTCTGTAGTGGATAGTGTATCACCACGTCGCATCAAGATGCCCCTACGCCGCCTCCATCTGCTCATCTTGGACTCTGACAGCGACTAAATTCTCCAGGGATCGTCACTAGACCACATGGGAATTTACTGTTATGTACAGTGCAGTGAAGTGATGTGATTCCAGTTATATAAAAAAAACGTTGTGGAAAGTGTTGGTGATAAGTGCTGGTGATTCTCAAGTGGAAAGGTGTGTCAGGTGCAAGGTCTTCCTGTCAGAGTCTGAGATGATAGAGTGGGTTATTACATCAGGACGGCAGCTTCTTGTTCATAAGTACCCTAACTTCGTGCCTAACCTATTTTCATCATGCTGCAAATGTGTTAAAAAATTACCAAAAATGTTAATCATAATTTCCTGCTTGCAATTTACTTTTTTCATGCATGGTTCTTAAGTGCAACAGCTAGGAAAAAGGTAGAAGCAGTGAATTTCATGTCCTAACCTAACCTAACCTAACCTAACCTAACCTATCCTAACCTAACCTATGCTTACCATAAAGATTTTCATGCCTAACCTGTTTTCATCATGCTGTAAATGTGTTAAAAAATTACCAAAAATGTTAATCATAATTTCCTGCTTGCAATTTAATTTTTCCATGCATGGTTCTTAAGTGCACCATCTAGGAAAAAGGTGGAAGCAGTGAATTTCATGTCCAGTCCTAACCTAACCTAACCTAACATTGTGTTAATCATAATTTCCTGCTTTTAATTTAATTCTTTCATGCATGGTTCTTAAGTGCACCAGCTAGGAAAAAGGTGGAAGCAGTGAATTTCATGTCCGGTCCTAACCTAACCTAACCTAACCTAACCTATGCTTACCATAAAGATTTTCATGCCTAACCTGTTTTCATCATGCTGTAAATGTGTTAAAAAATTACCAAAAATGTTAATCATAATTTCCTGCTTGCAATTTAATTTTTCCATGCATGGTTCTTAAGTGCACCAGCTAGGAAAAAGGTGGAAGCAGTGAATTACATGTCCGGTCCTAACCTAACCTAACATTGTGTTAATCATAATTTCCTGTTTTAATTTAATTCTTTCATGCATGGTTCTTAAGTGCACCAGCTAGGAAAAAGGTGAAAGGCAGTGAATTTCATGTCCGGTCATAACCTAATCTAACCTAACCTAACCATTTTTCTGGTAGCAATTTACATTATTTACTGTATTTGATGCTTTGTATCCAATAATTTAGTGCATAAAATGTGAGAAAAGATGATTTCCATGTCAGATACTTACTTATACTATGCTGGCAAGTTCTGAGCACCTATGACTCACTCACCTCTAAATCATCATTTTTTGGTTAAAATTCAATAAATTCATGCTATGTGTGCATTATTTATGTGAAAAGGGACCTAAATAAGTGCTATACATGTCCAGTAGGGAGGTAGGAAGGTAGTTTTCTGATTTAGGTTAGGTTAGGTTAGGGTCATGAAAAACCAGTGCGGGAGCTTCAGGACCAATATCCGGACAAAACCAATATTCGGACATGCCTTTGGCTCTATTACATCGGATATTGGAGGGATTACTGTATATGTTGTTGAATATTCACGACAGAAGCCATTAAGACCTCTTGACTGACAGCAATGAAGCCACAAGGTGATGAGGCTCCTGCCCCTTAAAAAAAAAAAAAAAATCATTCATCACCATCATCTGGACCTCGTTTCCCACCCCAGGGCAGGGTGAGGAGTAGCAATGTCCAGACAGCCCAAATCTGCCCAATCCAATGGGCCACGCTACCATTCGCTGATCATTCAAGCCCCGGGAATCCTGGCTCTATCGGATACGCCAAAATCATTGACCACGTTCTGTAACTTCACATACACGTATCCGATAATAATAATAATAAAAAAAAAGTGTGTGTGTGTGTGTTTTCTTAACTAATTTTATCTTTGCAGGAATGAGTCAACACGTGTCCCATGTCTTGAGCCATTTTTATCATCTCGGGTGTCTGCCCTTTCCTCTCATCCTTCTTTCCTTGTCCTTGTTCCTATGGGTGACTTTACACTCCTTCTTCTGTCTTTCTTGCCTTCATTCTTTCTCGTTCTTCTGCCTGTGGGTGACTCTACACTGAGTCACAAGCCAAATGGTTTCCTGTACACCAGGAAACCATTTACTACACTGGGTGGTAACCATATAACCAAATTTTGGCGCCTGGTGGTTTAGTGTGTAATTACGGCGCTCCAATCAGATTGAGTCGGTGAAGATTTATATCCAAGGGGTGGTTGGGGTTTACTGCTCATGTAATGCCATTCAGGGATGAGTGAGGCTGGTCACTCTCATCTTAAATGTCAGGACCAACTTGCCTAGCCCTGAGCTCCTACACTCCTCTGTGGGGTGACATAGGATTGGATAATGAATGAATGAATGAATGATGATCTCTAAAATTATGAACAGTTTTGGCACACATTATTTCATTCCGCAGTGAACTCCACTGATCAATTGCTCTATTTGGGAAACTGAATTTCCTTACATCTTTGTCACCTCTCTTTTTGTATAGTTTTTTGCAGTGTCCTCGATGTTGCTTCTCCGTAGGCTATATACTCATTTATGTCCATTTTTTCTTTTCCTGTGATGCATTTATGTAACATAATCATGTCTCCTCTTTTTCTTATCTCTTGTAATGCTGGTAGGTTTAATTTTTCTGTTCTTTCTTCATAGCTTCGATCTCTTAAGCTTGGAGCCCATCTTTTACCAGCCCTTTCTACCTTTTCAATCTTATCTATGTGTTTTTTGAGATGTGGATTCCAGACTACAGATGCACACTCCAGAGTTGGTCTAATGAATTATGTGATTATTTTTCTCAGCATGTCTTCATTTATAAATATGAATGTTACTCTTAGATTAGTAAGCAGTGTGTAAATGTTCCTTACTTTATCATTTATGTGGTCAGCTGATGATAGTCTGTTACTGATACTCACTCCTAAATCCTTCTTTTCTGATGTGTGTAAGGTTGAACCTCCTCACTTATAATCCCAGTCTGGTCTTTTTCCACTTTTACCAAACTTTATTGCATGACAATGGTCCACACTGAATTCCATTTGCCATCTACTGCTCCATGCATGTAGATTACTGTATTAATTCTTTTTGTAGCTCTATGCAAGAGTCTGTGTAAATTTACTTTGTATTTTTTCAACATCAGCAAACATATTTAGATAGCTTCCATTTCCAGTGTTGTTGTCTATGTCATTTCTATCTATCCATTGCCAGATGCCATAATACCATAAGAGGTGGATTTGTTTTACAATGTCATTTATATAAACTAAAAACATAACTGGTACAAGCACTGAGCCCTGTGGAACTCCACTTGTCATTTCTCTCCATGATGAGTATAATTACCCTTTACTACTGTTCTTGTTTCTTAATCCCTTTATTTTTTAATTAGTTAATTTTTTTTTAGAAAATCCTTCATCCAACATTACAGATTACCTTGGATTCCTGCTTGATGGTACAGTTTCTATAAAAGTCTTTGGTGCGGTACTCTGTCAAATCATCATCATCATCATCATCATCAACAGGACCTCCTTTCCCACCCTAGGGCAGGGTGAGGAGTAGCAAAGTCCAGACAGCCCAAATTTGCCCAATCCAATGGGTCACGCTTCCATTCACTCATCATTCAAGCCCACAGAATCCTGGCTCTATCGGACACGCCAAAAACATTCACCACATTCTGTAGCTTCACATAAACGTATCAGACAGAGTCAATCCAGACGCTGCCAAGTTAAAAGGGGTGCCAAATCTCTGATCATGCACTTCTCCTCACAACATTCATCCAGCCAGCTTGATTTCTTGTCAGTTCCCTAGCCTCACCAACTTCCAAACCTCTTTTTCTCACACACTCATCCACCATATCTCCACCTTCTCCTTGACCTACCTTGCCTCCTCCCTCCTTTAAATTTGCTCAGATTTACCTTTTTCACCAGTCTACTGTTATCCATTCTCACCTCATGACCATAACATCTCAATACACTCTCTTCAATTCTGGTGTCCACCGACTTCCTCCCTCCACACCTTTCACGAAACACATTATTTCGTACCCTATCCACCCTCCGTACTCCATGTACATTCCCTAACAGTTCCATCTCCACTGCTCTTACTCTTGACTTTTCATTTTCATGCCACACCATAGTCTTACATCCATATGTTAAAGTTGGCACTAACACTCCTTCATGTAAGCCTCGTGCAGCTGCAACACTCAAGCCTCTGTTTTTTTTCGAGGCCTTCATTGTGCCAGCTACTTTCCTTCCTTGTGTCACTCTACTTTCCACTTTTTTTGCACATTTTTCTCTCTTTTCTATCAATGTACCCAGGTATGTGAAGTCTCTCACCAATTCCAGTCTCTCCATTCACCATAACATCACACTGCGAGTCACCTTCTCTCTCAATAACCATCATTTTACTCTTTTCTACATTTACTCTCAAGGCACAGCACTCACATACATCAGCAAAACTCTGCACTAGTCTACCAAGTTCTTGTCCGGTATCTGCAAGGAGTACTGCATCATCAGCATACAACGAATTTGAGATACTCCATCCATCACCATTCATTACCAACGTGATCTCTCTCTCCATTACTCGTGTTTTTGCTTCTCTCATCACCCCATCCATATATATATTGAACAATCATGGAGACATCACACAACCTTGTCACACACCCATGCCGATCGTGAACCATTCACTCATATGCCCATTAACCCTTACACAGGCTTCACTACCATCATAAAAACTCTTGACAGCACCTAGCTACTTACCATCTACACTGCACATTCACAAAACTTTCCACAATCCTTCTCTGTCCACTTTGTTGTATGCTTTTTCCAGATCCATGTCATAAACACCTTATGGTCCTTCTCACAAGCCTTCTCTGCTATCTGTCTTACTGCAAATATTTGATCCACACATCCTATGCCACTCCTAAAGCCACCCTGTTCATCACTCAATAGGACTTCTGATATCTCTCTTACTTTATTATAATTCTTCCATATACCTTCCCTAACACAATCAATAAACTTATGCCACGATAATTCTTACACACACTTTGCTCACCTTTATTTTTGTACAGGGGTACAATCACAGCCTTTTTGCACTCTGCTGGCACAATTTCACTCATCCATGTCTTCTACATATCTCCAATAAGCACTTCATTCCACTCTCACCACTACATGTAATCATCTCTGCATACATCTCATCAACCCCAGCTGCTTTCCCATTTCTCAGCCGCTATACAGCACTCTCCACCTGTGCAAGTGTCGTGTCTCCTGGCACTGCATTCCTTCTCTGCACACCCCCAATAACAATCATGTTTACAGCTGCTCTGCTCTCTCTATTCCTATTCACTAGGCTTTCAAAATATCCTTTCCATCTGGTCCTTAATTCATCTCCATGGGTCAATAATCTACCACTTACATCCTTCACACCATCACATTTCTTTCCACTTTCACTTGTACATTTCTGCACCTCTTTCCAAAGTAACTTCCTATTTCAGAGTAGTTTGTATTAATTTTTCTTCCTAGATCATCATTTACCTCTTCACTAGTCTCTTTACGTGTGTTCTTGCTCTCAATACATTCAGTTCTTATTTCAACTGAACCCCTGTCCTACTAACACATTAGCCATTTCTTCCTCTTCTCCTCCACTGCTCTTTCAACCTCATCATCCCACCAACGCATACCTTTCTTCTTTGTTGTTACTCTTGCCACACCACACACTGCCTTAGCATTCTTAACTAAGCAATACCTATATGTATTCCACAGGTGAGGAGACTGTAGCACCAGTCGAGCAGGGCAGTACTCCCAAGGAGGATGGAAAGCTGATGACAGGGAGAGCTGGAGCTCCCGTTTCATCAGCCCTCAGGACTTGTTCCTGACCATCC
>JAGKTI010012179.1:0-14794 GCA_018397915.1 Birgus latro | reverse complement strand
GTCATAGTCGGTAAGATAAAGGGGGGTAAACATTCCAAAGGCCCGACCCATTGCACAGACCCAGGTCCAGGCAATGGATCTGGGACCCCTAGCCCACCAGCTTACTAGTGGCTGTGGTAGTGGCCTCGGGGCACCCTGCCAGGACACCTGCAGGGACACCCTCCAAGCGCGCCTTGGCACTGCAACTGCCCCGCCATTATACACCCACTGATAGGGCAGCCTCCTGGGGCGCTACTCCCAGGTTCGGGCCCCTCTCTAATGAGCGGAAGCGGCAGCCTGGGAACCGCAATGCCCTGTACCCTCTAGCACAGGTTCGAGCCCCATCTCGCCCCGGACCCATATATATATAAAATTTCTCCAGGACTTGGACTCCTGAAACCTGAAGAAGGGGCAGGTTTGGGCTGATGCTATTATAATTTTTGCAATGTCTTTATCATCATCATCATTATCATCTTCATTATTGTCACCTTTATCATTATCATTGTACCTGTTTTCTTCATCATCATCATCATCCTGATCTCTTTTCCCACATAAGGACAGGGTGAAGTAAGGTCCAGAAAGCAAGGAAAGAGAAGGCACGATAGAGGGAGAACTGTCACCACTATAAACATAGTCCATTACTGTATGTGCGTAAAATTTCTTCCATTCTAGCAGTTTGGACCACTTTGCCTCTCCATGTAATTCCACATGCTCCTCTCAAATAACCCATTTCCACTGCTCTCACTCTTGACTTGTGTCCCTCCAACAAGGTCCAAGTTTCACTTTCATATGTTAGAGTTGGTATCACAGTAGTGTCATGCAGTGACTTTTTTACTTCCATGCTCACCACCTTTTCTTATCACTGCTTTCAAAAGACCAGGAACTTTTTTTTCCTTCTTGTACCCTTTAAAGCACTTCGCCCTCTAAACTTCCATCCTTACTCATCACACTACCCAAGTACTGAAATGCACTCACATTTTCCATTTCCTCCCCATCCAACCTCACTGAACATTCAGTGACTTCATTTCTCTCAAAGACCATAACTTTACTCTTCCCTACATTCATTTTCAGATTCTGTTTCTTACACACTATCCCAGACTCATTCAGAAAATTGAGAAAATGAACATTGAGAAAATGAACATAAAAATACTGTAATAAGTAATCCAAAGAAAAATGTGTCTTGATTTCACAGGCCAGATAAAAAAATAAAAATAAAAAAAAGTTACCTGAAAACTCGTACATATTTCCTTCGTGGTGTGAGACAACAAATGCTCTAAACTTAACACAGTATTAATGGCTTGGTTGTCATTGATCACAGCTTTACTACAGCTTGTTCGGTTGTGTGTTGGAGTTGTCTTATGCCATAGAGATTAGCAAAAACCTTGTCATTTATATTGAAAGTTGGGTTTTGTCAGTTCAGGCCACCTCATCTCTCATAGTACTGTATTTAGCAACTCCTGTATGTTGAGAAGTCTGTCATGAAGCTGAATAAACTTGTCTGGAGATAGTGGAAAGAAACAGAAAATACATTATGGCATTGAAGGGGTTAATGCATCCAGTAGTATCACTCTAATGTACCACTTGTAAAGCGCCTTTGTAATACACTCTTGATAATGGTCAGCATACTGTAGGGACATTTATGCATAATCTACCATGTAATTAATTGTTTTGTACAGCTGTAGTTGATTTGTTTTCACCTGACAGAACTGGACCACTGCTACAACTCAACTGCTCAGTTGAGGTTGCAAGAAATTTGAGGAGCATTGTTTTGAGGCAGAAATGTGACTTCTTGGTTACCTGTCAAATTTATTCTCCAACCTGGCCGTGAACTGAGCTGAAAGGGGTGATGTGTCTCTCTTAGGTGAAAATAAGTGAATTATAGTAACAAGATAGTCTTTGGTCTAGTGTTTAAGGTGCCCCTGTTGCTCATGGGTTTGATCCTTAAGAGGTGACTGGAGTTTTGCCAGTCATGTGATGCCACCAATGAGAATGGGTTGGTCAGCTACTCATGACCTCTTAAGTATGACAATCGTTTCATTCATAAAGGCTCCACTATCCATGCGTATGTCAGCCTTGGTCACCTAATGGCAGCTTTCCATGCAGCTTCAGTATTTAGTCTCTTACCCTTGAGGTCACAGTGTATGACCTCAGCCCGGGTCTTTTTCCGTCTGCCTCTCGCAGCCCTGCCCTCAACACCACACTTCTGACTTTCTGCACGCAATTGTCTTCCCCCATCCTCTCAGCATGCCCAAACAGTCTACCCCTCCCGATCACAACACCAATACGTTCCAGTCTCATCCTTCCACTCAACTCTTCAGTTGTAAACCTAGCCCTTCAAGGCTTCACATTCTGGGACACACCACACATACACCTAATCATTGTCATTTCTGTACGTTTGAGCCTGCAAATATCCTCTTCCTTTACTGCCTAGGTCTCAGTACCATACAGCATTACGCTCTTAACACATGCCGCAAACGAATATCCCTTAGCATGGAGAGAGAGCCCTCTCAGTGTTATGAGAGACAACAGCTCCCTGAACTTCTTCAAACCACCCCTCACTCTATTCGCAGAGCTAGCTCCAGATTACAAGTACAGTATACAGATTACAGTTGGTTTTGTTTTCTTCATCAGCATCATAATCATCAACCTGTTGTCATTGTCATCACCACTGCTGCCACCAGCTCCCAGTTTCCCACATATAGCAGCAAGATGGGTGTTGATCCAGACCAAAACTCTCGCCCATCAGTCTACTGACAAAAATTTTGTTTTGTTCTTCCTAAAACTTATTCAAATAGGAAATCACATCAGACCACATCCCCTTCATTGCGACTTGATTGTGATTGACTGCAACAATCCAAACATAACAGCCAATAGGGAGGTGTGAGTTGTCCATCTTAAGTCATCCGTCATTGTGCCTGTGTCAGATTGCTCTTAGCTGAAGTTGTGAATAAATGAAGAGTTTAATTTGTCACACAGTTATCTGGTATTATAGTAAATGTATTCTCTTAGGGTAATTATTTCAGGAGGCCAAGACCTGTATTCTCATTGTCTGAGGAGGCTTCCTAGCACCTCTTCCTTAGTGGTTTATTTTCCTAATTACCCATTAATATTCTCTTGTTTGCTTCATGTATCTTTTAAGTATGAACTTACATTACATGAACAACACAAAAATATAGTAGCAGAGGAAGTACAGAATTAAACTTTTGTGTATGTGTGTGTGTGTGTGTGTGTGTGTGTGTGTGTGTGTGTGTGTGTGTGTGTGTGTGTGTGTGTGTGTGTGTGTGTCCAACTCTGGGCATAGGCTTCACAGTCTGCTATCAAGGCCCAGCAGTCCTCCTACATACCAACACCTCTACATGTCACCACTTCGGCGCTAACACCCACCGTCCATATTGAATACATGCTAGGGCTGTCTCATACAGGACTGGTGTATTGGTATTAGCGGGGGTATTTGTACGACATGTCGGCGGGTCTTCTGGTAGATCAGTAAAGCCTGATTTAATGAGATTCGAATCCTTAAACTGTTCCCTGCCCCAGTGAGGATTCGAACCTGGGTCCGTTGGGACTGCAAGCCACCTCTCTACCGATTGAGCCACCGCCTCCCCTAGTAAGGAAGAGGTGTTAGTAAGCTTCCTAACCATGCAAGATTATCACCCCAAGTATTTTTTAGAAGCTGTCAGGATTATAATGACATATTTACATTCATAGCTTGCTTTTAGTTGTATATACAGGACACAGAACATACTGTAAATAATTATGTATAAACATTTTTTTTTTTTATCACATGATTTTCAGATTTTTTTCTTTCTGATATATTGAAAAGAAGTTGTATATAAGCTCCTTAATTATATTTGCCTGTTCTTAAAAAACGAAAAAGAAAAAAAAGGCAGAGTTGCAAGCTGGTAATGGTTATAATCAGTGATGCATCTCTTCTTACAATGAATGTACAGTACAGTACTTTTAAGTATTGGAGCAGAAGCCATTACAGTACAGTATTGTGCTCAGCTTATTCATGATGTATTAAGTGCATACTGGCACACATGTGATATACATTACTAGCATTAACTTACTATACGTTAGGTATTGGCCTTGTACGTGATATTTAGTTTCATTCTAATTTCCTGCCTGTGATTTTCTTGGCTGTATTTTCATTTGTGATCAAGTCTTAACCTTGCTTTAACTGATTTTTTTCTAACCCTCTCTTGAAATTTCCATATTCTCATCATTTCCAATTACTGTATTTTTACATATCTTTATCTGAACTGGTGCCATAAGGACCTTGATACCTGGCACTAGGAGTCCATTGTTCAGTTCGATTACTGTAGACTAAACTTTCTCTGTGTGTAATGTTTCGTTAGTGTGATGATTGGCATTAGTACTTTACCTCTTTGTTATAGTTTGTGTCAGGTTTACTGTTTCATCAGCACTCATTGCAGTACAGTATTATGTTGCTATAGTTCATTCCCTTTAAACTGGCCATAACTTGCCATCTCTTGACCTTGAGTACCAAACTGTTGCAAGAGATTAGCACTAGAATATGGTGCTATTCAAAAAGAAGTTTTATAGAAAGAAGTCGTACAGTATTGCTTTATTTTGCCATTGAGCTGTAGCAGGAAGTTAATGCTGGAACATGGTGCATGTCACAAAAAACTGTCGTGGAAAGGATGTAGATCCATTGCATTGTCTTTGTTACTGACATATGGGAAATAAGCTGCAAAAAAGACGAAAATCTTCAGGTTAAGGTGGGTGAACTATGGATTGAGTAATGGCAGTTGACTTTAATAGCTTCTCATGTGATCATTTTAAAAATATTGTTGAGAAACAAGATACGTGAAGTTAGTTCTCACCCCCCGACCCTTCTTTGTGATTGTTGATGTACAGTTGGCCCTTGTCATTTGTGGGGTTGTAAATCATTTCAGATCATACTGATGTTTAAGGTGTATTTTAGGATGATTTAACAAGATGTGACATTCAGTAATCTCAAAATACACTTTGAACAAGTAGATTCTAATGTTCTAATGTCAGATGATGTATGGGAGCACAGAAAAGGGTTTTTAGGCCTGGTGGCATGATTGGTAGAGCACCCTGGTCAGAGCTCGCTGTAGCCTACCCTAGGTGCCACAGTTCGAGCCAAAAGCTCACCAGAGGTGTTTCTATCACGTGGATGGTACCAGGGACATGGGTGGGTCTCCTAATCGTACATCTTCTTGACCAGTGGTAGCCTAGCTTTGGGTCTGTACACTTAGAGGGAGGCAAAATTGGATTTGGCAGTTAACATTTTTGCAGTTTAAAATTACAGTTGCAGGGGAGGGCAAAATTATTTGTGGATTTCGTGGGGGTTCATGTTTCCTAATCACAATGAATATGGAGGACCGTGTGTAACACTTGTCATTACCTTCAGTACCATGCCATATTTTAGCATGTTATTCTTGCTTTCAAATAAGTTTATTAAATTTAGGAAGACAATGTGAGCGAAGTGGGAAGAAACACTATCCATTTATCACTTCATTCCAGATCTTCCGTAAGTTATGATCACATTGAAGGGGCCATGCAGTGTGTTGTACTTTATGACTCCTGGTGGTCTAACGATCTGAGGATACCAGTTGAGGTAATGGATACGGTTTTGAATCCCCAAGTGGTGGCTGAAGGACTTTTTATCATATAATGCCACTAAAATTGTAGGACAGTCATATCTCCTTAAATTTTTTGGATTACAGTCTTTCTGCTTCAACACCTCCCAGAGTAGTACAGTAATTTGGGACAGGCTGCCATAGTTTTGTTTTTTACCTTTTTTATTTTTTTACTGTATTTATTTTATTTTTTTTGCTACCTCCAGGGTATATGTAACCTCTCCAGTTTGGAAAGTGTATCACAGACTGAGTGAAATAGTCTGAAGGCAGCAGGAGTAAAATAGAAAATACAGCTCTGGAGTGAAAAAGTTAACTGTACTTGTGAAGTGAATGTGTATGGCATTTTGATACTGATTAGAGGATTTATTTTATACATGGATCCTCATTTAAATGAAGGATATAAGGAAATAATTTTAAGAACCTTAATGTACTTCATATATATATATATATAAAATGCAGAAGAATTATTATTATTATGGATAAAAGGCATTGTAATTATAAATGACAGGGCCAATATACTTATAGGCAGCATTAATTTGTTATCGTTGGCAGTCTGTAAAGTTGTGTATGTGTGAGGGAATGTTTGTTTGTGTAGTAATGTTGTGTGTTTTTATTAGTTCATGAGTGATGGAGAGGCATCCCTTCACGTGTTGGCACAGACATACCTGGGCATACTGCTTGGTTATACAAACATCCCTCATCTATTCCCCATCCCCGAAAAGGAGGATGGTGGACTGCAGAAGGGTTGCATAAGTCTGCAGTGCACTGTGACCACATTTCAGATGATCCTGGGACCACATCATAATTATAATTTTAATGTATGCATCACCATGGTTGTTTAGGTAAAGTTGCATGCTGTGTATGAACACTAGTGTGTGCAGTCACTGTTGAAAGTGTGCCAGCGTTTCCCTGTTGGCAGTGGCATTGGAAGTTGTTGCATGATTTATTTTTATGTGATAGTTGTATGAAGCACACAGAAAAAAAGTATGGGGAGTGAAGGATACTCTGAATATTTGGGGAGGACTGAGAAATGTAGGCGGCAGGACACAGTGCTGAAAGGGTATTACTGGTGAACTTTTCCTCGTTAGTATATTCACATGCTGTTGTTCTTGAAGTCTGGTAAGTCTCAGTGCTAGTCTGGTCATTTAAAGTGCTTTTAATGCTATTCCAAGCTGTACCCTTCAAAAGCAGCACTTAAAGCATATATGAGTATCATATTACACGTAATATACAATACAGTACTGGTATATCATACAGTTTACTAATGTCTGATGGTGTGAGGGTGCTAGGTGGGGTAATGGTCATATGCTATGCAGATGTCTTACTGATATATTATTAAAACTGAAAGGGTGAAGGTGTGTACAAACTCTCAACTTCTTTGTCATTAATGGTATAAATCTCCAAGATGCAGGTGATCCCCTTGAATTATATCATGTGTGTTTTAGTTGATGCTTGATTCTCTTACATAATTTTATTCAGCTTTTTATTTCATCTTCAAGAAATTAATGAAGGCAGTATCTATCCCTTCCATTTAGAAAAGGCATTCCTGTGTTGAATAACATTGTCTGGAGAGAGGAAAAATACAGTATAAAAGATGTCAGTGTGGTAGGTGGTTTGGTGGGTAATTAAGGCACTCCACTCAGATTGAGCCGGTGCAGGTTTATATCCAAGGGGTGGTTAGGGTTTATTGCTCATGTAATGCCACTCAGGGATGAGTGAGGCTGGTCACTCCCATTTTAAATGTCAGGACCAACATGCCTCATCCTGGGCTCCTACACTCCTCATGGGGAAGCACAGGATTAGATAATGATGGTGATAAAAGATGTCAGCAGAGTGAAGATGCTAAGTGTTTTATATCATAGGAGCCTAAGCTTGGGCTGCAACACCTCAAACAGGATAGTATGGAACCAACATTACCGTATAGTCAGGCCTTGGTATACATCAGTTTGGTATGTCACAAATCAGTAGAACAGTGAACTAGAAGTTATACCCAGTTTCACAGTGATGGCAAAATTTGCTTGTATAATAATTGTAGTGGATGCATATGACACTCCCATGTATACTTGGTGCCTCTGCACAAGCCAATAGTCAGACATTTGAGCCAAGATGGTTGCCCAGTGTTTACATTTGCTGTGATCGTCTACCTTTCATTCCGTTTCATGCATGCAGGGTCATTGAAACACCATTACTGTCCCCAGATAACAATGCAAGTATCAGTGAATAGTGCAGTTTATGATAAGTGGACAGAGAACTCTTTGTGTGTGAAATACTGAAACTTGAGACTTGGAAATTGTGTCTTGTAAGGATGCTACCCCTAGTGGAAAGTGGTGCTACCGAGTGTGCCGAGGACAAGTCTAATAGGGTAAGGCTTTTTGAAATTTTAGGTTAGGTGGCCTTTGACCCCAAATGTACCCCCACTGAGCCCATGTTACATCGACTTTGGTATACAATAAATTGTTATGCGTTGAGTTTTCACTTGACACAGCCCTATCACTTACTGTACTGAAGTGTTACTTTGCTATACTATATATTAATACCAGTCTGATGGATATGGACCGAGTTTTACATGGAAGAAGCATAAATGAAGTTCCGGTTAAGTGTGACTAATGTCTAACTAAATACTACCCATGATAGGAAGATAAAGGACATAATATAAAACTTGGCTTGTAAGATTTTATCAGACATTCCAGTAAATTTACCAATTCTCATTTAATATTTGCATCCAATGCAATATAAGCATTAAGGTGCAGTGTGCAGAATACAGTCAAGGGCTGAGGAAAAGGTGTTATGAAATTTCCTATGTCTACAAAAATATATTTCTGTATCATTGTACTGAAGGGAAAAATATCACCACCTCGTATCACCTGCCAATGTCAAAGGCAGTTACAGCAGTATTGTTTTCCATATCTTGTGCCACAATAAAATTCCCTTGTTTTTGCAAGTTTATGATTTGATAGCCTTAACAAAATACTGGTTCTGAAACATATGGTTGACAAAAAAGTACTATTTCTGATATATACACAGTAGGTTGAGATGAAAGATATTTGGGATGATGATGCATGTTGTTGTGCGTAAGGGTGTTAGTGAGGCTGGTGCTGGGCCATGATTTGAATGGACATATGAGTGCACAGGCTCAAGGATGAGAAAGGATACATGGAGACTGGAATTAATTAATGGGGGAGAGATAATAATAGATTGGATGTGGAAGGTGTACAGATTGGCCTGGGAGAAAGGTAGAGTCCTGGAGGATTGGAAGTCAGGTATAATTATTCCCCTGGGGGTAGGGGGTTTTCAAGAATTCTCCCCCAGTATCCCTGCTTGTCGTAAGAGGCGACTAAAAGGGTTGGTGGTGGGTTAATGCCCAACCCCGTAAAAAAAACTAACTAAAAAAACGAACAAGAAGCCTCGGACCAGGACTGACCAAAAGTTGACGAAAAAGGACCGGACAAAGGACTTGGAAAAGATTGCATCGTGGAATGTTAGGGGTATGAATGATGAGGTGAAAGAGAGAGAGATTGTACAGGTGCTTGAGAGTGCGAAAGTGGGTGTATGTGGAATAACTGAAACTAAATGGCGAGGTGAGTGTGAGAGAATGGGAGTATGGTTGGGGTATATGCGTGGAGAGTGGGTGAAAATGAGAGGGCGAAAGAGGGAGCGTGTATTGCGGTGAGCAACAGGTGGAAGGAGAATGTAAGAGAGTATGGATCAGTTGGGTCAAGGATTGTGTGGGTAAGAGTGAAAGTTGGAATACAAATGTGGGCAATTGTGTGTGTGTATGCGCCAACGCAAGATCGTGTAAGTAGAGTGTGAGAAGAGTTTTGGACAAATGTGGAAGCCTGCTTGGAAAAATTCGAAAGGAATGAGAGAGTGTTTCTGATTGGAGATATGAATGGAAAAGTAGGGAATGAGAAGGTGGATGGAGTAGTTGGTGAGTGGGGTGTGCCTGCAGAGATGGATGAGAATGGCAGTGCTTTAGTGGACATGGGGGTTGGTGGTAGCTAATACCCTCTTTAGGCACAAAATGATCCATAGGTATACATGGCGAGTGGTGAGAAGAGAGGATGGTGGAATGAATGAACGGAAGGCAATGATTGACTGTGTGTGTGGATGAAAGGATGAGAAGATGTGTAATGGATGCAAGAGTATATAGAGGTTGGGGGAGTGGACTTTCTGACCGTCACATGGTGGTGGCCAGAATCAGAATCCAAACAAGATGGAGGGAGAGAAGAAGGGAAGGACAGGAGGAAGTATTTGTTACAAGGAGGGTAGAAAAGTTACAAGAGGATGGAATAAAGGCTGAATATAAAAGGGAAGTGGAGGAGCGATTAGGTAAATATAGATTGGAGCAGATGGGGGCCATGGAAGGTGTGTGCAAGGTATTCACAGAAGAAATCTGTGCAGCATGTGAGGTGGTGTGTGGGGTGAAGAGAAGACGAAAGGGGGTTCAGGGAACAGCATGGTGGACTGAAGAGGTGAGAGAGGCTGTGGCACAAAAGAAGAAAGCATATAACGAGTGGATGAGGAACAGGGGCGTTGAAGAAGCTGAGAGACGGACGAGAGAGTTATATGTAGTGATGAGGAGAGAGGTGAAAAGATTAGTAAGAGAGAGTAAGAAGAGAGTGGATGAGGAATTTGGAAGGAATTTGAGTGCAAAGTGGAGGGAATGTAAGAAAATGTTCTGGAAGGAGTTAAAGAGAGCTAAGCAGGGTGCCAACGAAGTCAGTGGGGGTGTGAAAGATAAAAATGGCACATTACTAGTGGAGAAGGGAGAAAAAGTAAACAGATGGAGAGAACACTTTAATGAACTGTTGAACATAGAGAATGAAAGTAATGCAAGTATAAGTGGCTGGGAAATGGCAGGGAGAAGAGAGGAAGAAATCAGTAGGATGGAAGTGGTGGAAGCAATGTAGAATTTAAAATGGGGAAAGCCCCAGGAATTGATGGAGTGTGTGGTGAAATGCTGAAGCATGGGGGAGAGATAGTAATAGAATGGATGTGGAAGGTGTGCAGATTGGCTTGGGAGGAGGGTAGAGTCCTGGAGGATTGGAAGTCAGGTATAATTATTCCTCTGTACAAAGGAAAAGGGGAAAAAGCAGTGTGTGGTAATCATAGGGGCATTTGCATTTCAGTGTAATAGGAAGAGTATATGGTAGGATACTTATTGACAGAGTTAGGGAAATTACAGAGGAATTAGTTGGAGAAGAACAAGGAGGTTTTAGGAAGGGAAGAGGTTGTGTAGATCAGATATTCATTCTTAGATTTTTAGTGGAAAAGTTTCTAGAGATGGGAAACAAGTTGTATGCAGCCTTCATGAATTTGGAGAAAGCATATGACAGGGTGGATAGACATGGATTGTGGAAAGTATTAAGAATATATGGAGTAGATGGGAAGTTGTTGAAGGCCGTGAAGAGTATATATGAGGGTGCTAAGGCTGCAGTGCGTGTGGATGGTGAACTGAGTGAATTTTTCCATCTGAAGCTTGGATTGAAACAAGGATATGTCATATCTTCATGGTTGTTCAATCTGTATATGGATGGGGTTATAAAAGAGATACAAGGTAGGGCAGTGGATGTTGGAGCTGCCCTAGTGAGAGAGGGCAGTGTTTGGAAACTCCCTGTACTGTTGTTTGCAGATGATACTGTGTTGTTAAATGAAGACGAAAAGGAGCTGCAAGGCTTGGTAGATGAGTTTGGGAGAGTGTGTAAGAAATGGAATCTAAGGGTGAATGTAGGGAAGAGTAAAGTGATGGTCTTCGAGAGAAGTGAAGTCTGAATGTACAGTGAGATTGGAAGGGGAGGATATGGAGAATGTGAGTTCATTTAAGTACTTGGGTAGTGCGATGAGTAAGGATGGAAGTCTGGAGGGTGAAGTGCTTGAAAGGGTGCAGCAGGGAAGGAAGGTTGCTGGTTCCTTGAAAGCAGTGATAAGAAACAAGAAAGTGAGCATGGAAGTGAAAAAGCTGCTACATGACAGCATTGTGATACCAACTCTAACGTATGGAAGTGATGCTTGGACCTTGCTGGAGGCATGGAAGTCAAGAGTGAGAGCAGTGGAAATGAGTTATTTGAGAGGAACATGTGGAGTCACATGGAGAGATAGACTGACAAATGAGGAAGTGAAGGAGCATTGTGGTGTGGATGTGGATGTGATAGGAAGCGTTAGGAGACACACATTAAGGTGGTTTGGCCATGTGGAGAGGATGGTGTATGAGAGACTGACGAAGAGAGTGTATGTGAGTGAGGTAGAGGGGGGGAGAGGGAAGGAGAGGCCAAGGATGGGATGGAGTGGAGAGGTATATGAGAGAGAGGGGTGTGAGTTAGGAGTAGGGTAGTGAAATGGCGGGGGACAGAGTGACAGAGGCGATTTGTTTGTGGCCACCCCCTACAAGATTAAGGCGTCTGGCAGTAGATAGATAGATAGTGTTTGATGTAAGCTTAAGAGGATTATTAACCCCTTTTAGTTCAAGTTGTGGCGTTGGTCCAGCTCCATCACGTGAAAAGAAATTGACCATAGGAGTAGAGGGAGAGAATATTGTGCTTGAGCTTGTAGGAGCACAGAGCATGGTAGTTTGTAATAATTCTTTTAGAGAAAGGGAAAGTAGATTGATTACATAATATGTATTATTAATCTGGGGGTGTTTGTAGCACAGTTGACCTTTTTGGGTTGGTTATATAGAAAGTTGAGGATGTTAAAGTTACTGCAGATGAGCGGGATGTACAGCAGTACAAACTCCATGCATGCAATGTATTGCTTAAATAGTGCGAGGAAAGGAGAATGACTCCTGTACCCAGTAGAAGAGTGAAAATTGACAAACCAGACAGTGGGGGAAGGTTTCTCCATGGGTGTTATTGCTAGGATAGTATGAGGAAAGAACTCATGTACCCAGCAGAAGAATGAAAGTTGAAGAACCAGACAGTGAGGGAAGGTTTCTATACAGGGATGTTATTGTTGCGATAGTGTGAGGAAAGAATGACTCCTGTACCCAGCAGAGGAGTGAAAGTTGAAGAACCAGACAGTTACGGAAGGTTTCTACACAGGGATGTGTAGTGGAGTGGCATTGCAATGTGCCTGGACTGAGTTTAACTGAGCAGTATGGTGCTATAAAGAATGATGTATGAAAGCCCCCTATCTAACCTGTACAGTATCTGACAGTGGGCCCACCAAAGCATAAAGGGTGTTGGTGGTGGATTGATGAGATTGATGCAATGATAAGAGAGAATGGAAAACTTTAGGGAATGGAAAAAGAGATGGGATTAGGGAGAGCTAAAGTAGAAAGTAATTAAGCAACATTTATATCACCCCTGTATTGATTTGAAAGTCGTGGTCATATAAATAATGACTCTCCTAAAAACTTAAATATCCTCGTTCATTCAGCTGGTCGGATTATGATATAATCATGCTTCTGTGAAGAATAACATAGCGTGGCATATATGCTTAAATTAACTGTACTCGTAAATGCTCTCGGCGAGATATGGGGAGGGGGTAAAAACCCCTCATTCCCCCCCCCCCTCAACCCCCACTAAGAAATCGGGAGCCCTTTTGTCCTCACTTCACTTCCGGCGCCCTTGGGAGGAGGCAGAAAATACATCAGCTGAAGAAATTTTGATGTCAGTTAAGGTGAAAGGAGTATAGTCATGTTTTATAAAAGCATTAGGCACTATCTAACTATCTATTTAATTAAAGCTAGACGCATTAATCCCGGAAAGGGTGTACATAAGTCTAACAAGTCCTATACTATCAGGCTGACCTCCCCCCAGTTCAAACTCCCGTCACTCAAATACCTCTCCACTCCATCTCATCTTCCGTCTCTCCCTTTTCCTCCATTTTCCTCTCCAACCCATTACTCTGTCTCATCCTCGGTCTCTTTCCCTCCTACCCCTCCACCCTGTCACTCTGTCTCAATCCTGTCTCTCTGTTTCCTCTTGCCCACTCCACCTTACTGACACAAGCTTTCCTAGTCAGTTTCTCATTCACCATTTTTTCCTCATGGCCTAACCATCTCATTGTACTGATGAAACAGGTTAGTGAAGAAACGGAGTATGGTGAGAAAACGGGCTTTTATTTACGGAATGGGCTGGTGACGAGAATTGGTAAGGAAACGGAATATGGTAACAAAACTCGTTTTTGGTTACGATTCGGGCTGTTGACGAAAAGGAACAGCGACGGAACTGGCGCACCCCCTCCTTTCTCCACACGTACCCCAGAAAGTGAGAAGTGTGAACGTTGGGGTTTGGAGTTGCGAGGGGCAGATCGAATGGGACTTTTGGGACAAGGTCATATGATGGTGTTCAACGGTGATACATCTTTTATATTTCAATTTTGCTACCACCAAGCAATTTCATAAAGACGCAAAGGTCTCTCAAAAATAGTTACAAACAGTCCATGAACTCCCATTGAATGATGAATGCTTTTATTTTATATTATCCCCTGAGGAGGAGAATACTTCCCCAGTATCCCTGCCTGTCGTAAGAGGCGACTAAAAGAGGCCTTTTTGTCTCCAGTCTTTCCCTCCTTACTGTGTTCTCTTTTGTCCTTCCTCCCTTCCTGATATTTCCGTGTCTCTTCCGGCCTTTATTTTTCCTCAACTCTTATTTAGACATTTTGTTTTATGGCATGAATAGTCTAAGGACCTCCCACTGACGCCGACCGTTCCTCTCTTCCTGGGTCAAGCCTTTCAACCAGCTGACCAGTCAATCCACTTCATCACCAAGCCACTTTAATGCCAAGCGACCTCTGCTCAGCCTTCAGCTATTTTGTGCACAGTATTACGTACACAAGACATATGTCCAACATATCCTTATCTACTGTATAGGCATGCTATCCCAACTAAGCATTTTATATCGCGTGGACATTGTTATAGTTCTTTCACGTTAACTTGCCCAAGATTTTCATCCTTTTGCAGCTATGTTACGTAGTTCAGTGGCAGAAAAAGACAGTGCCACGACCCTACGTCCTTTCACTTCTTCGTGAATAGCTTTATATTCTAGTGTTTATCAACTGTTGCAACTTAGCATTCAAGATGGTGGTAATTTTAGACCAGGTTATAGTATAAAGAGTAATGTTAAGTGCTCAGCATCACAAGCGTCATTTTAGTGCATTACACCATTTCCTTCTCGGAAGTGAGAGACGTCATTAGTTTCTCTCTCTCTCTCTCTCTCTCTCTCTCTCTCTCTCTCTCTCTCTCT
>JAGKTI010012178.1:0-25061 GCA_018397915.1 Birgus latro | reverse complement strand
GAGGTGGTTGTGGGCTGGTTACTAGCAGATTTTGTAGGGGTCTGTGGCAACCTGTAGGGGCACCAGATATTTGAAGGGAAATACCGATATGAATACATTTCCCATGAAGCACGGCGAAGGGCAAAAAAGAGGATTGTGCAAGCCATATTACTCGACGTGTTCAGCGGAAGAGCATACATTAGAACGATCGAACGAGTAAAACACTGCAGAGGTTTGTTAGCGAAGAGCAGAATGGATTTAGGTGTGCTGGATCAGAGTATTTGGCAGAGGGCTATGATGAAAAGCATAACCCGAGATTCCGATAACGTCTTTGTGTATTCTTACCGCAAGAGGATTTTAGCCAGTTTGCAGTGAAGTGGTAAATTCGAGAAAAGCGTCACGTAAGCTGCATGAAATCGTCAGGAAATAGGAAGAATGGAAAGAAAAAGATATAAACGTACTGAAAGGACTGGTTGGCTGTGGGATGTAACGTCTCCCTTGTTTGGTTAGATGCTGTGTTGCTTGGGGTGCGGAAGGAACATTACAGAGATTGGTATGGTAGGGGAACTGCGGAAGGTTTGTGAGCGACGAATCCTGAGCGTGCATAGTGGTGGCCGCTTCCACAGTTGCTGCTTTTTTGTTAAGTTGTTAAGCAGGGAAACTTTGAACTCTTTCTTCTTTTCCCACTCCCACTGCAACCTTTAGCACTGATGTTGGCGAATGCACAAATGAATCGTAAGAGCATGTTTTAGAACGATGCCCATGTAATCTTTAGTGAGTTCCATAGGCCTGCCTCTCCAGTGAAGCTTATGATGTTGCGTTCTTTTTGTTGTAATGTAAATTATTGGACGTGATGCTGCTGGAGGAGTGTGTATGGTACTGAGACTTAAAGATACTAGAGGTTGTACGGAGAGGAACGATTCTTTGAAGGACGGTGCAAGACTAGATGTTTATGAGGAGGTTTTGTAAGGGTGACACGACGAAGGAGGATAATGATAGTTAGAAAAAGAAAAATGCAGAAAAATTACAACACTCTGGTAAGTGTTGATAAAGAGTAGTGATGTGAGGATTATACGTTATTGTTGGTACCAGTTTAAAACCTTTTCATTACGGTAACGCATTTAGGCCGGCGAGGGAAGATGCCAGACTAACGAAAGCAACGTAAGCGTGTCTTGTTTTTTAAGTTTATCACAGCTACCAGAAGATTTTATTCAAGTAAATAGAACCCCCTGGCATCGAGGGGTTAATTTTGGCTATTTATAACCCCTCCAGCCAGAATAAACCGTCTGGTAGTTAGAAGAATGTAGTGATAAATACGTGATCTTTGTGAAAGTCAAGAGAATCGAGAGACTTAGGCTGAGAACGGTAAAGATGGGTTAACCTAAGAAGCGTCGAGTTATTTCTTATGAACCATACACATCGAGGTGCAGGTAAGGCTGTTTTGTTTACTCCTGCATCTGATATACTAAATCCAGGCTGAGTAATAAGATTGAGGATGATTTTCTGTGAGCATCCAGCAAAATTATCATACCCATGTTGGATGTAGGTGAACCCTGGCGATGATTCTTAGTCGGCATGTCAGTCTGATGCCATATGACAGTAACTGAGTTAAAACAGAAGATAATAGTTCAGTTACCGAATACACCGCGCACTACAGAATCTCAGGAGTCTCCGTCCAGAGTATTAAAAAAAGAAAATGATGTTTTGGGGACATGTTCACTTCTTTGATGACTGAATACTGTGAAATTTGTGGTCACTTTTTTTTAAAAAGTATCGATATCACAACGTTAGATGATACTGAACTTGAAATCTCATTTCATAAGTTTCCGTGTGTTTTGTATTTCTCAGTAAGAAGAAGTCTAACTTGATGCCAGGTTGTTTTACTTTAATGGGGGGGAGGGCGTAATAGAATTAAATATACGGTTACTAAAATAGGACATATAGTACAGTATTTCAGAGCTCTTTGTCCTGTGTTTAAATGTCCTTTTTAAGTGGGCAGTCGGGGAGAAAAGTTCGCCAGTTATTTTACCTCATCTGGCTGCCTAATATTCATAGGTTGAGAGAGGCCTGGTATATTTCTGTTTATTGATGATTCTTTTTTTGTATGATTCGTCAGGGAGGGAAGTGGCGGGCATGTCGTCTTGTGAAGTAGACCCAGTGGACTAGGCTAATTTGTGCGCCTGCCTGTTCTTGGGAGGCAGTGTTAGTGGGTGTGAGTGGCAGGCGAGGTGATGCAGCGGCGTGGGGTGATGCGGGGACATGTAGGCAGCATCCGGTGGGGCGGGGGATAACGAGATGGCTGCTGCTTACAATAGTGCTCTCCTGCCACATCATGCCAAGCCATGATACACGCCTACACCACACCACTCCTTTGTGCCCCACACACCTGCACGCATTTCATGCTTGCATGCACAGTGCGTCTGCAGTCAGTTCCGGGTACTTATTACACATAAGATCACTGCATGGTTAGAATGAAAATATATATTGAATTGGACGATAGACAGGTTGGCGTAATTTAGTTGATGGTTTCCACAGCCTGGTGAAGTGACAGTCATTAACAGAGACAGTGCTGCAACAGAGGTTTGCGGAACAGAACAGGAAGAGCCTCAAAATACGCTGCAGGTGAATATGAAGAAAACGAAATTTACCAGCAATGCTTGTTCCTCCGAGTCCAGTAAAGATACGTTAAGGAATATGCACTTTTACTGGTGGTTCAGATAATAACAGCTCATGGTTATGGACCGTATTCGTCGCATTGTGAGGCTCGCCTTCATCTTCTCCTTGCGATTTATTTTGCATAGCACACCCTAGTATTGTCTTTTGTTCTTTATATACGTTTATCACAGGGTATTAGTGATTATCATATGCCGGTTTGTTAATATTAGAAAACCATTTGCTGGTAAGGAAGAAGTGCTCCTGTGCCAACGAAACAAATTGCAAGTAAACAAAGCGACTAAGTAGAATAGGATGAAAGGATTATTGGTAAACAGTGACAGATCAGTGTGTTAACATTTCTAACTTGTGGATCAGAAATGTTTAACCTGACAATGTTGTAAGAAACCTTGGTATTGCTCGGAGATTAATGTAAAAATGGTATCAATGAAAAAAAAGTACGTCGAACAGGAAGTTAGACACCATAATTTCAAAACAAATGAGCATGGGCAGGTCACGTTCTTTTTGAAGCTGAGGACATACTGACAGATTGCGCAGTGATGGCAAACCCAGTGATTGGTAAGAGGCTGGCAGAGTAGAGGCAGCCTTTGTCCAGTAGAAGACCTGCACAAGCTTATGATGATGTTTTTTTATGTACTGGTGAGTAGGTATGGAGCGTATATCGTAGTTTTTCATTATGTATAACGTCATATGAGTATATTGGGACAGCGACCAAGATCAAAAAAATAAAAACTACACACACAGCCCGATCTGGCTTTGTTGGATTTGCCAGTCACTGTGGGAGAGCGGAGTTGGCACACCTGTTCCTGTGTTGCCTTTATGCATGTAGGATATTGTTTTACAGGAACATCGTCACCGTGTAGCTAGTGGTGCAGGTTCGATTGTATTGGTGCTTCAGAAATTAGGCCTAGCAATATTTTTTTCTGGACTTAATGGGATTGTAGGCATGAGTCCTTAACAGTTGCATCGTGTGGATTAGAATGCATGTAGACTCTCCAGGTACTGTCTTGCATCTTGGGGAGGATTTATGTAAGGCCTCATTTTCTGCGACCATGGTAGTGTGTATGGTGGCAGCCCTGTGATGGTGATGGTGTTCTTATAAGGAATCTTGACCTTCGCTTTGAGATTAGTTTTATTGTTTGTAATTAAACCCACGCGTTCGTTTGTTTCTCTGTCAGCGTTTTCTGGGCGGTCGGGTTTTTGTGAGGGGTCAAGAGGTGAGGGCTGAAGCCAGGGTGGGGTACGAGGGCACGTGTGTTTATCAGGACCCAAGGGGGAGGAGGGGCACCGTGGATGACTGTTCACATCTTTAAGAGAGTGTGATATTATGGCCTAATTATGTGCTTTTTCCGCCTACGAGTGTGTATCGTTTCCTCATTTTAATCGACTGGACTTGCCTCAGTTTTTTTCCCCCCCTCTTCGAGTTTATATAGCATAATTAAGTGATTTTCTTTTCTTTCTTCGCGCTAGTGGTTAGTTAATTTGTGACATACGCAGTGCAGATCTGGGTCGTATCTCAGCGTGGCGGTAGCGAGGTCTTGACAGGTCGGAGTGTTGCGTTTCGCCAGTGGTCATTCAGCCAAGTACCTTTAGTTAGTTTTGGAGGTTTCGTAACGACTCTTCCTTACCGATTTTTTTTTTCACACTACACCTCTTTATCTTTTCGTACTGTACGTTACTGAGGAAAGTTAGGTTAATACTAGCAATATATAAATACGATATGAAGGTGTATAATCTGCATAAATCGGTAAGACAAAGGCCCGACGAAATCTCCAATGCCGCCCAGGTCATTCATGGTGGTGGTGTGCTGTGTCCAAGAGTGAGAGCGTGTGGTGGTGGTGGTGGTGGTGATGCCCAATAAGGTGGTCACAACTCACCTCCCTATATGGATACTGGCCCGGGAAACCTGCATCTCCTCCTACGTACATTAAACACTTCCTGATTTCAAAGATGGGTTTGCGTAGGCGGCGTATGAACAGATTTTGAGGGTGTTGTCTTTTTATCTGCGTCGTAACATGCCGGTGATGGGAGTGGCGTGTGTGTGTGTATGTGTGTGTGTTGATAATTGTCATGTATTAATGTTTTTTTTTCTTTACAGGTACGAATTAAAGATGCCTAGTGGTGCCAAGTGACTGGTGAAGACGTGGTGAGTTATTGTTATGTGTCTTTGTACTTGAGAGAGAGAGAGAGAGAGAGAGAGAGAGAGAGAGAGAGAGAGAGAGAGAGAGAGAATAGTTTGAGAAGCTGAGTTGCCAACGCTTTCCCGATAAGATCACTAGCCACCCCGTTATGGCATAGTCACTGTATACTGTTTTTACGCTAACTTGGCCTAGATTTTCGTGCTTTTCCTGCTCATTTCACGCAGCTCGGTGGCAGAATGAGACAATGCTGTGGCTCAACATCCTTTCCATAGCACTTCTTCATGACTAGCACCATATTCAAGTGTTAATCCATTGCTACAGTTCAGATTTAAGGATGGAAGGATGGTAAATTTAGGCCAAGTTAGCGTAAAAGCAGTATAGTATGGGAATGTGTTTTAATAGGGAGGCGCTAGTTTAATTCAGACTACGAGAAACATAGTATTTTATTCGACCCAAATTTAAACTGTTATTATACATCCCTGGAAGACATCAAATTATTCTCTTGATAAACAAATTTGGCCTGAAATTAAGAACTCTGTATTGAATTCCATCAGACTTTTAATTTAGAGAACTGCATTGTAGCCGCAGTGTTTTAAGATGATGATGGTGGTGTCCATTGGGGTGACGAAAGCGTTTAAAAATAATCTCGGCTCGGTTTAAATTTGAAAGAGAATTTAAGAGTTGTCCCGACCGTGAGAAGGTTATTGGTTCTTCACACCGGACTTTACGACTATCATAGGACAAGAGTGATTTGTCGTAAGCTGGGAGAGAATACTAGAGCTTTCCCCATGGTGAAAGGGTTAATGATGACAGAATTAACATATCGACTTCTTTGTCTTACGTGGAATAGAGTAGTAGTGTTATCCCGACCAGGAGAGGGTTACTAGTACCCGTATTAACCCCTTCAGCCCGATGACATATTTAATCGGTTTATTCTTGCTATCTCCAAGCTATTAAATTCAGCTTTTGCGAGGCCACTTGTAGCGAATGAAAGCTATATCCATCCTCTCCATCTCGAAGACTGGAAAAAAAAAAAAAAAAGGTTTGAAGATAACAAGAACAGTATTTTAGTAAGTCACTGAATTGAAAGGGCTAAGACGTAAGCTTCTGTGCCTCTATTTCAGCTTTATAAAATGACACGTTAGCTGAAATATAATGCTAAAGTTTCCCCGACCATGAAAGGGCTAAGTAGTGGTTACGTGTAGTTGATGTGGTTACGTGTGGAGAGTATTGCCATTGTTTTCAGTATGGTAATGTGTTTTTAAGAGTTTAATCTCGCTGTCTCCTTACGATTGGATTGGCTGAAGCAAGAGCTCTGACTGAAGGTGTGTCTAACCTCTCCATTTTGCAAGTTTCTGAATATAGTAACCCTTCCAGTTTGAAAAAGTTTAATAGCAATACAATTTTCTAAAGGTAGGAAAAATAAAATACAACTGAAATTATATTGAAGGGATTGATAATTGCGGTATTAAGTGATTGTGTGGTTAAATACGAAGCCACTGGTTAACCCTTTCAGCCCATGGACATCTTTTAAGTTCGTTACATATTTTTAAATTAGTGACGGGGCTGATGAACGCTTTATAATCCTCCATGGTTTGAAATTCCGAAGCTGGAGAAAATTATGTAGCACAGCGAGAATGTTATCTAGTAAAAGGTAATCATAGTGAAGGGAGTAGTCTTTTCAGTATGATGACGTGGTTTCTTGTAGGTCCACTTTCACTTAATTCGACTTCTTAAAGGCCTCTTGTTGTGAAGTGGTACTAGATGCGGTCCTTAGCCCAAATCAAACAGACTGCGGTGTTGAGGGTGAACGATAGCAGCCGTAGTGGTAGTGAAGGGGTTAATTAGGGAGGCTTTGATGGTGAGTGGGGGGTAGTGGTATGAATGGACACCTGGTATGCCCCCCCCCCCCCCCCCACACACACACACGTCTCTCTCTCTCTCGCTGTCTCTCTCAAAACCCTTCCTGATCATCCCCAGCCCAGCCCTCACCTCCACTTCCTTACCATCATGCATTTTTCATCAAGTTTAAAATGTAGGTTACTAAAGACATCAGTTATATTTGTACGAGTCAAACCAGTCGTAAGAATGGATAATATTTTCGACTTAAGGGCTACATCAAGACTGTCACGCTGCTGAGGAATTTAGTAATGAGTATGAAAGATAGTATATGTGTGGGTTCGTGAGTGTGTGTATGTGAAGGGGTGAGTGTGAGAATAGCGAGTGTGAGAGATAAGCGAGGAGTGTGTGTGGGGGGGTAGTGAGTTTGTGGGGTGGTAAGTTCGTGAGTGTGGGGGAAGTGAGTGGGTGGTGAGTGTGGGAGTGGTGAGTTTGTGTGTGTGAGTGGGGGTGGTGAGGGGTGTGGTTGTGTGAGTGCTGGGTTACCACTTGAACGTCAGTAGCCTCTCACAGCGGCATGTGTTTGTGTTAAGTCTACCACCTTTCACGCGCCTTCATTTCACACACTCTCTCGTCATGAAATCCTCGTCCCCAATATACAGGGGTCCTTATCTTGCACTCCCTGTCGCGTATTCAAGGACGGCTTTCTCTATGAGTGTGAGGAGTGCAAATGTTTGACCGCTTCCTGAAATAAGTGATTAACCGTACGAAAAGTGGACGTAAAGTAAGCAGTGTAAAGCATGATAAGGGTACTGGGAAGCAAGAACGAAAAACGATTATGCTGGGTAGACACTGGTAACGGAGACTGAGCCGTCCTCGCAACACACAAGAATTCTCCGTCCTCGCAACACGCAAGAATTCTCCAGCTATAGTGGCAGGGATGCACAATTTATGAAAAACCTTGTACAGTTGGCAGCAGAAATTCACTTCAACTTTCCGCGTATGATATGAGCCTGTGATCTGGTAACAGTGTATGGCAAAAAGTTAGTGGATGTGCTTTTGGTAACTAAATATAATTCGTATTTTTGGGCAGACTAAAATATCTTGTATAAAGTAAACTAGTCGGCTCATCTCACACAGGGATGCGTGAAGCGAATTCCTGTTATCGACTGTGCATTATCCTCTCCTCTCTAAATTCTCGCTTCCACTGTGTACTGTCCTCATCTCTAAATCTTCGTCGTTTTTCTCCCGTTTTCCTCTGTATCAATAATCTTCATCTCACGTTTCTCTCATTCTTCTCCATTATTTCTTTTCTCTCTTTCCTTTCAGTTTCATACTCCTCCCGACATCTTCACCATTTTTCTTTTCCATTTAACCTCCTCTTTCCTCATGACTTGTTGCTGCTGCTGCTGCTGTTGTTTTTTTCCTCTTAATCCTAATTTATACTTTATTTTCGACAGACTTTTAACTGCTCTTTTGTCACTGCTTTTGAATTCTTTGTGCAGTTTCTGTCCGGTTGTTTTCACACAGTTTGTTGTCAGATACATTCATATTTTACTGTGGTTTTTCCAGCATCCTTACTCATGCGTATCGTCCCCGTGTATTTATAACCGTCATGCTTATTTATAACTTTCATGCATTCCTCACGCCCAGCCCTCCAAAGAAATACCAAAAAGTTCAGTTAGTTTTCCAGTTGGTTGGTTTGACAGTTGTAGTGATGATAACGCTGAAATTTCCTCGCTGACAGGCTGTGATCTTGGTGATTTTTACTGAAAACTGGAAATTGTTATCAGTGAGAGTTACTTCAGTCTGGGACAAGTTTTCGATGTTCATGTCTTGCTTGAACATTATTTATACACGAACCACTTCCTCAACTTTGATCATTGTTCGTAATATTTTAATCAGCAAATAATTAGTATCAGTAATAGTGATAATGATGATGATGATGGTTATGATTTCCTAATATATATATTAAAAAAAAAAAAAGCTTTTGATGAGGCTTACATCTCGTTATAGTTGTGACACTGATCGCCTTGTAAGTTGATTGTCAGTACTGCTGTTATCCTCGAATGGATTTTAAATTTCATGCCTAGCACTTGTAAACAGAAAAGGTTGGATTTGTATGTCTAGCTGCTTTATACGACGAAATAGTAATCAGCGTTGTAGATATGACTTAGAAGGTTGCAGAAGAAGTGCTAGATTTTCACTACATTTACCATTGATGTTATTTTTATGCCCAACGAGAAAACTTACAATGTTTACCCATGAAAGTACTCTTGAAGTTCCCAGATCACGAAGGTTAATTTAAACATAGCTGGTAAATACCCACCGAGACGACACGGAAAGAATATAGTAGCATTGCATCTGTTCTTTTTATTTATTTATTTATTTTTTTGCTTCAGTATTTTAATTAAGAGCGTTGTCGCCTGATGATCCGTGGCTGTGTGCGAAGAGGTGAGTACGGTTGGCGGGCGAACTGTGTGCATGTCGCTGCGGAGGCTACTCACAACACGCATCACCTGAAGCACTTGTCAGACTCGGCCGCTGAGGGAGCACACTCACTTTTGTATCAGCGACAGGGACCAGATTCACTTACAAACTTACGATTAGCTTCCCTCTCGTAACCCAGATTTACTCTTTGGAGGATGAACAATAAACATGGGAAGCATTTTCTTTCCTCTCTCCATGTTCTTCATGGGGGGGGGGAAATCCTCCTCCTTTTGTTCAGGAAGCTGCTGAGTTGGAGGAAACAGAGAAGGGGTGAGGGAGGGGAGGGGAAGACATGGAAATATTCTTTACTCATTGTCCTCAGCAAAAACACGCCTGAATTACGAGAGAGAATAGATTGTCAGGTTTATTGGTGCATCTCAGCCCCGGGACAGTCAAGCACGGTCGCTGAAGGGATATAGTCACTCTTGCATGAACGTCTGCCTGCTTGAACGGACGTGACTGCTTCATGAGGAAAGCAGGTGTAATGCCATTCTTGCCGATCTAAAAAGCGGGATTTTGTCTTTCTCTGTAATGCTGCCAGACAATTTTATTCAGTGTAATGTGGACCTCTCGTGATGAAGGGGTTAATTAAGTGTATAACTGACTTCACCATTCGAAAAATGTAAGTTCACTAAAATCGCTAGAAGATTTGAATTTAAATATACGCCATCGGTTTGAATAGATTAAGTAGCTGGAGTATTTAAAGAATAATAAAAGTTCGTACCACCAAAGAATATATATATTTATTTTTCCGTCCACATACTCGCAGCGTCTTGTGCCTAATGGTGGGTGGAATCCTACTGCGTACGATTGTGGACATAAATACCGATCCACCCTTTGGCGAGAGAGAATGAGACGGTGAGCAGCATCTTTGGGAACCCAGTGACGAGATCTTGGGGCCCACGATTCTTCTCTGCATATTGTGTGTGAGTGACATAATAGGTCGACCAAAAAGTGGAGCGTTGTTACTGATCGCGACTAGACACAAATGAAGCCTCTTACCTCTGCGTAATATCATACAGCTTAGATTCTGTTAATATCGAGTGATGGAGAGTGCTGCTTGTCCTCTCGGTTCACTGATCATCTCCAACTGGAACCTAAACAACGCAGACAGTCGATTATCTTTGGCTGCCTCGTCCTCCCAGGTGGCGTAGTTGACATTGCTTAGAATCACCCTTGCCTACCTCCCCCTGCCTGCGCCCTCCGCCCCCCACCCAGTCTGTGCATACTGAAGGTGTGGCCTACTCAAGGTTGCCAGTTTTTCCCCGGTTGGAGGTGAGGACTCCCGGGGGCCATGATCGCATATTGTATACATAAATGTTCTGTGTATTCCTGTTAATAAAAATTTTAGCACGTTGTTTTAAATCACAAATAATGCTTTAAGGATTGATTAGAGAAAAACTTACATAACGAATTGTTAAAAATAATTGTTTCCGCGTCATGGTAGACGTTTCGAATACCTATGATTTTTTCGATGCGTCCATTTTTCCCCTACTCAGATGGATTATTATGGGCCTACGCTCCCAGAATCTCACAAGTTAATAGAGAGAGAGAGGGGGAGAGAGAACTATGAACACACACACACACACACACACACACACACACACACACACACACACTATTAATTGTATTTGTTGCTTGTTCATCAGAGTTATAGCCTGAAACTGCAACCGTTATTTCGATACAATTTATCGGAAGTTTGAATTAAAAGCTTTTCACTTTCTTTTTAAAATTACATTGCATTGTGGCATTGTTTCAGCGTACCAGTGTTAGTAGGTGTCGGGTAGATGATCACTGAACACCTTTTAAATAACCATAACTTTTACATTTATCTGCCGCATCATTTGTAGCGCCGCCATTACTGCCGTTTATGATCAAAATGCAGAGTTTTCTTTCGAGCTGAGGAGGAGTGTATGTTCGGTATTTGAATTTGTATTTTTCGCGCGTATCAAAGCTGCCTGGGGAATTATTCGTGGATCGCTTCCTTCTGAGGCGTTGAAATCTTTCCAGTGTTATCGCAATAATTTCCACTCAGCTCAACACCTTACGGTTAATGCTAACTTTTCAATATGGTAACGAATTTATTTATATATTTTTTGTCACTGTATTATTTTATTTGGCTTAGGACAGACCCCCTTGATACTGGAAGGGTATGAACCAATCTCCCTTATCGCTTTGACTTTGTGCTTCTTACTAACGCCAAACGATTTTCTCCTGCTAAAGATGTCCCCCCCCCAAAAAAAAAAAATCGTAGTAGGTGAGAATTAGTTCAGTTACCTCGTACATACAGCTACTCTCCCCCCCCCCCCTTAGTGACCATCAACTCCGTCTTGAGCAGAAATGAACAAAAAATTAAATTGTGTATATCTCGCGAAGCGCCAGTAAGTACGTAATTTATACAGTGTGGTGGTAGCGAGTGTGTGTGTGAGTGCGGTGGCCGGGCAGGTTGTGGCGTAGTGGTGGTGGTGGTGGACGAGAGAGGGCGGTGATGACCACAAATGACAGTGTGGTGGCTGTGGTTCGTGCCCCAGCCAGCCAACGCACTCTACCCTCTCAACGCACAACCGTTTGACCTCGACTGACCCACTTCGCACTTACGCAACCCTTCTGGAAATGGTTTAAGTTGCGCGCCACTTACTCATGAGAATCAGATGGCTGTCCTGCTGATTGGGAGTGACGGATGAGAAAGTGTGCTTGCCTTCCAGTTCCTTCCACTTGACTCCATTGCACAAGAACTTAGAGATATCCTGAGTGCCTGGCTGTAGACGAATCCCTTTTTCCTTTCGTTTTCTTGACGTCCTGGCACAACCTTATGTTCGTACAGTACTCTTCTAGCATAAAATCAGGGACAGTACTTCCAAAATATTCTACAACTCATCTGACTGACTTTTACTGGCAGATCTTCCTAATATGAGAGATGATATTTTTCCTCAACCCTAAATGGCTTTCTGTTGCGATGTGTCAGGGTTGAAAGTGACAAATTTGCCTTAAGTGTGAGGCAGACTTGGTGAAGTATTAGGAGAAACTATATCCCTGTTTGTATTTCTCCAACCCTCACCACCCTGAGTCCTTCTCCCCCCACCCAGAGTCACTGCAGTCCAAAGTTACCCGCACTTCATTTCAGTCTCTCAGCACGCAAGCTTCACCAACTCAGTGTATCCTTACCTTTCAGATCCAAATTCCCTTCGTCTATCTCCCTCCTCCTCGCCTCACACTGACAGCCCCTTAATATCCTGGTAAGTTGGGGCCCTCGTGGGTGCCCAGCCTCCCTCCCGCCGGACACTAGCTGACCACCACCTACACCATCACCCTCCCTCACCACCACCCTTCCCCCTCCCTCACCACCGCCCATACCCTCCATCATCACCTCCCTTCCTCCCTCGTTATAACCTTTCCCCTCCCTCACCACCACCGTTCCCCTTCAGTCCCCACCCTCACCACCAGTCGTCCCCTCTTTCACCAATACACCTTCCCTTCCTGTGTGCTGCCCATACCTCATCACACTTCACCACTCTTCACATCACTAGGCCACACAGTCCCACACCACGACCCTCCGCCATATCACCTATACCCACCCACACCACCACACTGGTACCCCTCCACACTGACCCTTGCCCCTTACACGCCACCTCCCGTCACACACCACGACGACCACTGACATGATAGCCTCCATGAGAATGACCTCCACGCCACTGCCTTAGCCGGAACGAGCCAGCCTTTTCCACACATTATTTTAACTGCCAACGCCATTCCTCCTCCTCCTCCTCCTCCTCCTCCTCCTCCTCCTTTCTCTCCTCGCCCCCTTCCTCTTCCTCCTCCTCCTTTCTCTCCTCCCCCCCTTCCTCTACCCTTCTCTCCTCCTCCCCACTCCTTTTCCCTCTCTCTGCCCCCTCTCTTCTTTTTCCTCCCCATCCTTGCCTCCTCATGATTCCCTTTCCTCCTCCTCCTCCAGAATAACAGCCACCATATCTAGCAGAAGGACTTTAAATATATAACCAACACACGAGTTACATTGCGAGGATGTGCATAAATGACTCTCAGTTACTGAAGTCGATAGTTGAGTGTTATTTTAGTCTTCGTATTGTGGATGCAGAGAAAAAAACGAAAGCCGAGAAGCGCGTCAAGTTGTTAATTCCAAGAAACATTTCCACACTGACCAGCACCAACTCACACAACAAGCTTCATCAACTTAACCGGCTGCGAGAATCTCATAAACACGTATTCCAGTCAGCTTAACATTTGTAGCACCTCTTCCTTACCAGTCCACATCTTCTTACGACACGCTGATATTCTCTCGTGTACTTCTTCCAGGCTGTGTCAGTATTAAAAAGATATTAACGACATCAGGGAGAATATTAGGCTGTAACTTTCCAGATACATCGCTAAGAAAGTATGAGAACATCTCTCGAGTTCATGAAAACGTGGCCTTTAGTGTAGTGGTGTATCTCATGGCTTTTCAGGTGTTAAGGATCGGCGGCAAGTGACATCAATTTACTTCGTTCGCTTGGGTCAGGAGTAAAATTTTCAAGCCTTCAGCCAAACGACGCATTCTTTACTCAATTTTTGCTACCTCTCGGCGATTATATTCATTTTAGACACTGCTTTTCCAACGTGGGGATTAGTTATAGGATTCACCTTCTTTAGTACAAATCTCAGAAGTTAATAAAATCGCCTGACTGTCTCAAGAATAAAATAAGAAAAGTCCTGGGGCCTAAAGGATTACGAACGCAGTCAGGTGGGTTGGTCGGAGTAGAGGAGTGTGTTGTGTAACTTGAAATCGATTTGAAATTACAAGTTACGTGGCGTAGCAAGACCTGGGAGATTGTTTCATGGCGGGTATTTTGTTTACTACATTCAGACAGTTTGTTTTTGCCTTGGGGAGACTTTATCGTACTGGAGAGATTACATAAGAGCCTTCATTAATTTTCTTCACTACTAGGCTCTCCGGATTCGAGTAAAATCATGTGGAATTATCAAGAACGCAATTTAAAAGTATGTTTCGAGAGGGAAATGGGTAAGAAAGCGGATAATCAGTTTTTTTGGGAGTGGAGTTGTGTGACCCGAGGTAGCTAAAAATGAAAATAAAAATAAATTGTGGACTAGCAAGACTTGGAGGCTAACCTTTGGCACGCGGGCCCGCCAGGTGTGTCTTCCAAGGCAGGCGGTCGTCCAGCAGGGGCCGTATTTATAAAGAACCTGAGTCAGTTCACACACACACACACACACACACACACACACACACACACTCACTCACTCACTCACTCACTCACTCACTCACTCACTCACTCACTCACAGGGGAGGGTGTTAATGCTCTAATTCCATTTTATTTCAGCCACCCCCGGATAGCTTTACAGTGCTCAGTTAAACACCAGGGCACCATAAATGTTCAGAACTAACGATTAACGCTATGAACGAGAACAGTGAGCTTTTGGCGTGAGGATGAAGCATTGGCGGAGTACTTCGTTGGCTTATTCCCTCTTTGCCCCGGCGATTTATTTAGCTTGAGGGAGATTTTTCAAACTAGAGAGGGTAGAGGTCGCCATCATTAAAATCTCTCCTAGGGGACTGTCTTATAATGAATGGGGTAAATCCTCTAGTTGGGGCCAAAATACGTGAATAAAAATAGGTAATGGAGGTGAAGGTCTTAAGGTGAATGAGGCGATAAAAATAGGTAATGGAAGTGAAGGTCTTAAGGTGGATGAGGCGGTGTGTGACCTTGACTGTGAGTATCCTGGTTTTGCAACACTGCTTCTGTGTCCCGCCCCTCCCACCTCACCTCACCGGCCTCTCGTTTGGGCACAGGCTCCCTCTCTCTCCTTCCCTCCCCTGGGCCGGCCGTGATACCTCTGGGCAAGGCCTTCTTTACCCCAGCCTTCTCTTACCTCCAACTGGGCTAGGAACCTGGATTGTAAGTTCGAAGATTGTGTATTACAGTCAGGGAGAAAATCCGGACGTAGCAAAACCTGATTGTTTCTTTTAATTACCCTCGTGCAATCCGTAGGCGTTAATCCTGAACCTTCATCTTCCCTCCTTAACTTACATGCGTCCTTCCCCCATACCTGCTCCCCTCCTAAATCTACGTGCCTCCAATTCCCCCTGCCTGCTCCCCTGCTTAACCGACGCGCCTTCTTTCCCCCTCCGGCACATCAGTCCTACCTTGCCTACTCCCTCCCGAGGTTGAATTTGGCTCTACGCCACGGTACACCCGCCGTCCACCTCCACCAAGGCCACCCTACTGTCCGTCCGACCTTCACCTGACCCCACCTGAAAAGGGTCACTGACGCTTTGATTGCTTCGTGTCATTTGATATGGATTTACGTAACCATTTTAAGCCGAAGAGTTTGTGCGAAGCTGAGATCGTCCTCGTTTGCTAGAGAAATACAAATTACAGTAAAGAAACAGGAGACGTTACGGGGATGATTTAATACGATCAGTCGAAAGGGTCCCTCCTAAATAGCGTAGACCAAAATAAAATACAGGAAATCATAATAATAGAGAGGATATTGTGTTCATATGCTTGGAATTGTGAGGATATGTTTTGCTAGAGAACAGCGGTCCTCATTTTTAAAACCAAAATCGTTATTAGATGGATTGCAGGAAAGAAGATTATGACCAGTGAGTTGGGTGAATAAATGTAAGCGTGGATGAAAGTGATGGCAGGGGAGGGCAGGTGACTGAGATAATCGTGCCAGGTGAGGGGGATTGTGGTGTTCATTATGGCTGGCAGGTGATAAGGGAGGGAGGGGGAGGATGCTTTCTGCCGTGTTCACATCGCACCGTAGTACCCAGTCACATTCTTAATTTCTGTTTCCCTTCGTGGACTTAGATTAACGCTGTTTATTGTCGATATCCAGAAGCCTTAAATCCGGAAGGGGTGACCACAAACGAGTCTCCTCCTTGTCACCCTGTCCTTAACCATTGGCTGCCCCGTCAACAACTCACGCACCCTTCACTCTCATACCCCTCCACCCCATCCTCCCTTATCCTTGATCTCCTCGCCTCCTCCTCCGCCTCACTCACATACCGTCCAAGTCAGCAAACAGAACGATAATTTCCCTCTTGTTCTGTTTTGTTTTTGCCGGAAGAAGAGACGTGGGATGATTCAGCAGTCGCCTTTTTTTTTTTTTTTTTTTTTTTGTCTTACCTGCAAAAACAAATCATAGTTACGAGTTAGAGGTGATCGTAGATTTGTTAGTGAATCTGGCTTCAGCTTTTTTGGTCCATGACATAAACACCTGCGGGTCTTGGTCGCCCGCCAGAATGCGTTTGCTTTAGGCACTTGATTATGTAATACAGTTTGGGACAAATCTTGCCTCATGTTCCACTGTTCCTACTTGACGCTTGGGGAATGTCCGTCACTTTCCGCCCAGACACAACATATGAGAGAGTCATCTATGAGCAGAGAAACATACCAAGCCACTCACAGAGAAAGGTGAAAAGGAGAAGATAATACCAGGCAATATTTGTCCCCGTCTACGTGAACTACTAGTACCCAGGAGAAGGATGGAGTTGATAGTCATGGCGTACCCTGAGGTAGAAATCCGAGTTGATGCAGCATGGTACCGCTGTGCAGGCTATACTCATACCTCCATCATCCCATCGCCTTGCATGTGGCCGCCGTTCCTTTCTCCACCTTTTGTCCAGTCACTTCATCAGCCATCACACGCCAGGAGCTGAATTTTGACCCTTCTGTTCAATATTCGTTGTTATTTTATGCTACCTCTAAAGGATTTTATGCATCTCGAACTGGAAGGGTTATACAGCCTTCCATGACCCTTTTTGCCACCAGGGGCTCTCCCGTGCCCAGTAAAATCGTCTGGTAGTGTTGAAGTGACACAAGGCTTTTCTAGCGTTCAGTCAAACCTTCACATCAGACATTTAGCGTAGGGAGTAGACATATATAACATTTTTGTTGCTTCTCTAATGTGTTTGATAGTGGTTCCTCCTTTTCTAATATATTCAACTGTGAATTTGCCCATCTTCACGCCTCTGTGATTTTTCTGGATCGTGGAGTATACTTTAGCAGCCTTTGCTGTATAGACTGGAGCGTGTCTTCTTTCCCGCAGGTACATACCATCGTTTGAGATACAGAGGGTTATGATTATTATCAGGGTAAATTTCGAGCATAATGTAACCAAAATATAATATACTGTGGTGCTGACGATGTGAATTTAGTTTCCAACTTCCCTTACAGACATTAGTATTAACATGGTGTGATTAACCAAACGTGGCGAGATGATACGTACATTAGTTATTTGCTGAATCTTTTTTTTTTTTTTACGTTCAATAGAATAAGACAATACCTTGACCCCTACATCCATTTCCATAGCACTTCGTGACAAGCATCATACTGTAGTGTTAATATCTTGGTATAGTCCAGTATTCAAGATGGAGAGGTGTTCATAGTATGCCATCTAGAGTAAAATAAGTATAGGTGTTTGTGCTGGTGATACTTTGTTGATAACTTTGAGGTTGTCTCTCTGTTGTAGGTTAAATTTGCTGCTAGGCCTTCCTGAAGGATTTGGTTGTCTGGCATTCGTGAAAAGTGCACTTAAATAAATATATATAATAGGCCTAGGATTTGGTTGTCTGGCATTCGTGAAAAGTGTACTTAAATAAATATATATAATAGGCCTGTCTGGTAACGGGGTGTTGGCATTTAACCCTGGGCCAAAGACTGGAAGTTGTTAGTGCAGATTTAATTTACTAACTTAACGAGATGCGAAAGTTTATTTTACCGAAAAAGTAATGCTGTCTTTAAGTCTACCGATATTGTGATTTACGTGTTGTACCTTGAGGTGTGCAGCAGGACTGGGCTGTACCGTGTAGCCTACCTATCCCGAGTATATTAAGTGTACCGTGCATGTGTTATGAAGATTCAAACTCTCACCATAACCTGATCTTTGCCGCTCAACCAGTGTGAAGGGAATCTGATATACTCGACTTCTGAGGTGAGGGTGGCTGGTATTTGGCCTTGTCCGACGCTGTTTAAAGCACTGTAAGGCGTACCCATCATGTTTCTGGTGCTCGCCACTGGGGGCAGCACCAGCCGATGGGATTATGGTTTGAAATATAGGACTGTGATTGCAGTATGTGTCCGATGTGCTGTGTTGTGTGTGCCCGATGTTTTGCGTGTGGTGCTGTGTGTCTAGTGTGTTGCGTGTGATTGTATATGTCATGTGTTGTGTGTTTTGTTACCATATATGCCTCCGGGGTGATGTGTTGTGTGTCCGATGTATTGCGAGTAGAGGTGGTAGTGTTCGGAATTTGATGGCGTTTCACTGAAGACGTATTGCGTACTGCTGTGCGTTCGCGCTTGCTTTTGTGTGTGTGTGTGTTATGGTATGTCTGATTTTCTGATTAGCGCTGTGTTGCCCGGGTGTTGCGTAGTGTACTGTAGTGTGTTGCATAGTTGATGCTGTTTGTCTGGCACGTTGCGTAGTGTGGTGTGGTGTGCGTAAGGCGATGTGACGTGCGCGGTGTGTGTCGGGGCTTGGTGCGTGTTGGGTGGGTGGGCCAGGAGCAGCACACACCGGTTTCTGCACTAACACGAAGAACCGTACCCATGGGAGTGAGGAGTGACCACTATAACCCCGCTTAGCCTGTACAGATGCTGGTAAGAGTGCTTGGATGTCAGTACTGCTGGTGATGACTTTCTAATGCTACCTTCAGACTATTTTATTCAGCTTTTGAAGGAGATTTGAAACTGAAGAATTTAGACACAACTTTCGTTAACCCTTTTACTGTAGTTTCTTTCTTAATCTGAATAAACTTGTCTCGTAGCAGCAAAAATAAATATATATATCTTGTCCCAGTTGAAGAGGTAGCGATTTTCTGCTAGCGATGGTTTCTGAAGACTTAACCCCGTTCAGTAGTCTGTCCCAAGCAGACTTTAAACTGGCAGCGACAAGGGTAAGAGAAAAAGTCCTGCCATTGAAGGGGTTAAGGAAGGTTGTTTTTCACCCCTTACAGTGGAGGGGTTTCCTATAGGCGGAATAAAATCATGTGGAGGGAGCAGAATTAAGACATCGATGTAATACTGAAACCAGGACATTCTGTACACACACACACACACACACACACACACACACACACACACACACACACACACACACACATGCAGAAAGTCAGAGTCACACTGTGGTGACTTTTAATCCATTCACTACGTTGACGCGTGTGTGTTTTATCCTTGCAATCTCCAGTTAATGCTATCTAGTTTACCTGAGATCTGATACCTGTCAAAGTGAAAGGGTAAGGAGCAGTTTGCATTAACCTCGTAGCTGCGATATGCCCATAGTAAGATCAGTGAAATGGCCCATAGGTAGGGAGAACAAACTTAGACATCATCGTACTGAATTGGGCCATTTCGTTGCAGCCAGTGAGTTGCTGATGTTTTATGCCTCCTTCAGCCCGGGACGGCATTTCAAAGATAAATTTGTTCGAAAAAGCTTCTTCAGAGCTGAATAAAATAAAACTGAGACAGCGCGAATATAAAAAGTTCTCGCTTGGAAGGGTTAAGCTGAGTAAAACTGTTTGAGGCAGCCAGAATAAAGTGCAAAAATACTTCATGCAACATCCCGTTCCTGTAGCAAAGTATGGCGGTGCAGTGTTAACCCTTCATTACCATGGCATCCTTTCGATTTCATTCTTCTCATCCTTGCCATCTTTGGACTGTTATATTCCAATTAGATTCGTACCAGGGGTTGAAGATACCTTTATTAACTCTATCAAGAGGTCTTCTCCAGGGCGAATACACACCTCTGAGGGAGCAAGTATAAATTTAAGATGTCGTTTATTGAAAAAAGTTAAATTATGGTGGGTCATAAGAATGTGTCATCGTAGTAAAGAAGTATAATTATCGCGGGGGAGGGGGTAATAAGAATGAGTAAAAACGTCCTTGCGCCGATAGGGTTAAGCGCTATATTCCGTGGCCCGTGCATAGTGTGAAATTTGAGTGTTTGAATTCCCGCCTCGCTCGGCTGCTCCCAGCCGAATGCCAACGCAGTTTCAGTTCTAGTGTTATGCATGACTACAGATGTGGTTTGTGTGCGTGAGGTGTTAGGTGTATGCTGTGTGTGTGTGTGTGTATGGTATGAGGTGTGTAGCTGCTGTGTGCGTGAGGTGTGATGTGGATATTTAATGGGTGCGTGTGATGTGTATCGTAGGTGTGCGTGTGATGAGGTGAATATATGGTCGGTGCGTGTGATGTAGTGTGTGTTTTGTGTGTGATTGTGGTGTCAGGTGGCGTGGTGAGTGCGTGAGGTGTAAAGTGTATTTGGTGAATGAATAATGTGTGTGCGTGTGGTGTTAGTAGGTGTGATTGGTGTAAATACGAGGCGTGTGCTGTAGGTGGCTTCGTGTGTGTGTGTGCGCGCTACCAGACGATTATATTCGGCTCAGAGGACGTTTTGGAATATGAGGGATTAGAGGTAGCTTTCATTAACTCCTTCAGTGTAATAACTCTTTCCTACGCGGGATATAATCGTCTGGAGGGCAAGGGTAAACTGAAGAAGACGTCATTGTGCCGAAGGTGGTAAGGTGTTGCGTGAGGAGACTAGGTTATGCAGGTATGGAACAGGTGTGTGGATGCAAGGTGAATGTGTGATGTCACTTGTATTTTAATGAGCTTCCTTAAACAGACTTCGAAGTGAACGTTGTTTGAATACAGCTGTTTTCAGAAGAGGTTTGCATCCATTATTTACTTGTTTGTACACGGGCACTGAAACGAAAGACAAGGGTTAAACTTAATAAGAGGCTTTATTTTCATATTTCCCGAGTTTTGTGTTTGCAGACATATTTTAGCTGTAAGTAAGCTTGATCGAATTTTCTTTCTGAGGGTATCTTAATGCTATAGTATTGTACATAGATTTCTTCGCCCTAACGTATCGTGTCCAGTAGCCGACCCACACTACTGAGGACAGAGACTTAGGTGTGGCAGTGGTTTGAATTGCAGGCAGGTGACTCACTGTTTTACTGATTACCGGGTAGTTTTATTTTGTTGCTCTAGAATATTCAGAAATGGTTATCAGATGTATGTCACCTTTCAAACTGATAGATAAGGAAATGCCTGTGGCTGGATGACAGTTGAAGGTGAGATAAGACCGTGGGTTGTGATAGCAGGTTAATGAAGAGTCTGTTGTGTCGCCTGCACCAATCATACCGCGGCCTGACCTTTCACTTCACAAAATAAAGTAATTGAGTAGTAAATTCTCGTAGACAAAACATACTTCCACTACCACTTGTCAGAACACAAATATATCCATAGTCAATCCTCCTATTTTATTCCAGTTGAGAGTGAACCATAAAACCTTCAGTGTTATGTCAGGTTTGTTTTATTACGTTCATTTCACGCAGTTACTTCGAATATTAATGTTTTCAAGGGATGGTTCATGACTTTTAACCTTTCACCTCATGTTGGTACAAACTCATTCTCTTATGCGTCCATGTTGGAGTAATTCAGGAACAAGCACTTGACATTTAAGAGGTTTGGTGGCGCTGTGCTATCGTGCAAAGAAAAGGTTAGGGGCCGAGGAATTATTTGCATTATATTCTGTTTATTTATAAATATTATTATTACTACTACTTTATTATTTATTATTATTTTACTCTTGTTCCGTTTCCTTGGTGCCTGATCCCTATCCCTACTTATCTCCCCTTCTTTGTTCCTCCTCTTTTATGTTCTAAGTTTCCTCTGCCATAAATTCGTTATCTAAAAAAAAAAATTAGATATCTGTTATCAGTTGAAGATAAGCCGGTGGTCTGTAGTCAGTGTTTGATATCTGGCAGTCGAGGTGTGGACAGCGGCAAGGGAAGTTCCACACGTATTTTTCCACACGCCAAACATTTGATCCCGCCCACTGGAAGAAAAAAGAGACACTGGGGAAGTCTTTTTGTATTTGTGGTTAAAAACTCGTTGCCGGGGAGGTTGTGTGGTGCGTATTAGGAACAGTTATCGTTACCAACTTGCTGCGTCGTGAAGCATTCGTTATTGCCTTTCCTGCGCATCATCTGCTGTGGAATTGTGTCTGATTTGTGGTAAGTGTTGTCTTCATACACGTTTGTCTATACAGAAACACTCTAAGCTAGTACGGCTCGTCTCAGCTAAATAAAATCGTTTGGTGGTACTGTCCTGATCGTGAGAGGTTTCACGGTGGCCGTATTTAACTCTCTCCTGTAAATTCCACCCAGCTGCGCGCAACTATCTGACGAGCAGCAAGAAGAAATAGAGTTATCCCAATTATGAGACAGCTAAACTACGTAGAAGTGCACAGGTATCGGTGGAGCTGACGTGACGCAGTTGGTGTTATCTGGAGTGCAGGTTATCTAAAAAAAAATATATATATATCTTTCGGAACCGTCCCAGGCACCAGAATAGATGGTTGGAATAAGGATGCATAGATTAAATTACATTCATTCGGTCGGCTTGAATTTGGAGTACGAAGTTAACTGTTCTGTCACTCTGGATTGGCAGGGTTTCAGTGTTGATAAGTGTTTTCCTCCTGCAAACAAACAGTGGACGCAGTTGTCATTATTCTGCCAGGAAATTACAGGATGGGGAGCATTGTCGGTCGTATAATAGACCACACACAGTCTCAAGGATATGCCCTGACAAATCCTGAATCACTCGTCTGAATTGTGCATTAGAATTTTAATCAGGACTGAGTGTTTGCCATGATTTTGTTTGTCCTGAGTATAAGCTTAAATATTGCGTAGAATCCCGTGTCATAATTTGTGTTGGTGAAGGGTGTATTGAATTCTCTCATGTGGTTGGGTTACATAAACAAAACGAGATGGAAGTAGGGTTTTCGCGCCCCATTGATGATTCTGATGTTTAAAGTCTCCTAATTGCTTTTAAGTTTAAGGTTGCGCCCTTTGGATCTACCTGTTATCACCTTCTGTTAACGGCAACTCTGTAACATTTAACAGCTGTAACAGAGAAGTGTGATGGAGTGACAGAACTGCCGTATGGGTTCTGTGTAGGTGAAGGACGAGTATTAAAAAAAAAAAAAAAAATGATGAGGTTGAAGAATTAGGTTATTCTGTGAGTTTTGAGTTTTTTTGGAGGAGATTCTGAACGCGACTGGAAAACGTGTCTGATTTGCGAGAGCGTTTGTACGGATATGACACGCAGTGCAGATCAGGGAAAGATGGTCTTGGTGAAACGGCTAAATGAATTAAAAGTGCTTGCTTCCTGTGCCAAATAGGTGACCCTTTCCTTATGTACATGGCTGGAATTAAATATCTACAGTAACTAGAATGGAGTAAGTTGATGGGAATTATATTGAGGGGGTTGAATGCAGTAGTGCCCAGAAGCATAGTCACATAGGAACGTGCCTGTAGTGAAATTCGTGGGCGCAGTTTGTACTTCGTAACAAGCATTATTCAGCCTTAGCTTCTTTCTCCACTTGAAGGTGTTATTTTTTCGAGGATAAGATGAATTTGAGAGTCCTTATGCAAACTGTATAAGTGTTCACGGTTTCCTAGCCAGAATTCTTCCCACACGGCGGAATATTTAATGGATCCTCACTGTGTTCAGAACGTGTACCAGGGCCAGCGGTCCACTTAGCATTGTTGCATTATCTGAAAATGCCTATATTGACACGTCAGACTGAAGGGAAGTTGCCAGAACGGTCCTGAAGTTGCCAGAACGGACGTGAAGTTGCCAAAAGGTACCTGAAGCACACTAAATGGACCAGAATGGATGAAGTTGAATCTGGACCAGTCTGTCTGAGCCTGGATGAATCTAACTGAACCAGGATTTCCCTAAACTGACATGAAGAGAATCCTGTCCCAAAATACTTTTCATAAACTGACAGTGTCCCAGATTTATTGATAACCAGATCATGCAGGCAACACCGTAAGCCATTTTGAATATTCTGTTGACGATAATTCCCCGTAACGCAGATGCAACGTAAATGAGAGCAACGCGTGCTTATCCTATCTTGTTACTGTGGGAGAAAACTGTGAAATAAACCTGTACTGTACTCAAACCATTAATCTTACACCACCTAAATTCTCAGGGTTTGCTCCTGTGGCTCCCCCTCACCCCCACCCACAAATCCGCCCTATCCCACCCATTCCTTTGTCCGCCACGCCCATTTCCATAACTCCAACGATTCATATATAGAGATTAGTGAGTTTTTGGAATATGCTCACACTTCAGTCACAGCACAGTCGTACAGCACCCATTTTCACAGGGTGTACTTTCCTATCCTAGCCCCACCTCCTATCAAATTGTCAGCCCATCCCTTTCATTCCTTTGCTCACCACACCTATATCTTTACCTTTCCCCCTTCACCCTACTTAGCGGTTTCATGGCGCGATGCAGGTTACACGAAAGACGAAAGCACACACTATAGATTATTCTTGTGTTACCGGGCGAGTTTATTCACCTTAGAGGAGTAAATCTTACATTATCAGGAACCAAACAAATGAAGTACTCGTAGTGAAGGGATTACGACAGAGTGAATCGGATGGCGACATGAGGGAGGGTGACTTGGAGTAGTGATGCGTGGTGATATACAGCCATATTCTTGTTGGGTAACATTACGTAACACCTCTTCCTCACCCGTTTATTTTGCACATTTCACGTTCATATTGTCCTGTGTAATTCATATATCGAGATGGTATTGGTCAGTAACGTTTAAGAGGTTTTTAAAAATGTGTTAAACAGTATAAATCGTTGTTAGAGAGGGCACGAAGGCTCAACGAAAATACGGTAATAGTATATGATATCTCGTCGGCATAGACACAAAATGCAAAAGACGTCTTCGGGCTGAATGAGTCAAGAAAATGAAAAACTTTATCATCTCGGTGCATGACGAAGGGAAGGTGGATTGTTTGTAGGCACCTGAGGGGAGGGGAAAAAATGAGTGACAATTATGATACACTGATACGGTGACATCTTGCTGCATACAGAGATTTTATTAGGATTAGGA
>JAGKTI010012177.1:14981-25061 GCA_018397915.1 Birgus latro | reverse complement strand
GTGTGTGTGTGTGTGTGTGTGTGTGTGTGTGTGTGTGTGTGTGTGTGTGAACAATCCAATGGAGCAGATATGGTAGGTAATACCTACATTCCCATGAGCTACACCTTAACGTGGTATATACAGTATATCCTTTCGAATATGCTGCAGTCGAAACTCCCAGCTGGCTAACAAATAAGTGACGGTGTGGCGGTATACTAGCGCTGTAAATGGGGCCAAAGTTGCACAAGACCGCAGTAATGACAGCGAGCGATGGTCGGGCAATATGCATGACGGATATATAATGTCCCCACCGTTCTTTTCACTGTTCAGCTACACCCACGTACCAATGAACGCAGTTCTACTCTGGCACCAGTGTAAATATTGACATCTGTAGGCTTATCAGGTTCGTGTGTGTTTGGCTGCACAAGTGTGTTTGGTTTTGGGTGTGTGGTCAGTTGCTTGTGGATCGTGGAGTGGGATCCATCTGCATGCATCTTTGATTGCTTGTGTGTTTCCAGTTATGTCTGATTAATATCACAGATATGGCCAGTTCACAATTATTTATCTTATCTGTTATTATAGTATGCCTCCATGGCAGTCACATCAAATAATGAAGCACTGCACAGCACATGCCATATTACTGTGCAGACACAGCATCAACAGTGTACGAGAACAGTGCGACCCCCCCACGGGGGCAATAGCTTACCTGCGGTCGACGGATCCGATGGTCCAGGCAGACTGGGACTGAACAACAACAAAGAGAACAGCAACAGCCTTTGTCTCTTGCGGTCTTTGATCGTTCCGCCAAGAACCAATATTAGGATTAAAACGAGACTCGCAATGGCCCAAAACTTTGTGCATTAAAATGATGTGGCGGACTGTAAATGTTGTAAACTAAATTAAGTCCTGCCTGGTCTGCTTATTGTGGTTTCCGGTATTTGAAAGAGGTGGGGCTGTGTAGGAGAGCAAAAAGCCTAGGTTTAGTCAGCGATATCGAAAGAAGAGTTAGTGAAAATAACTTAAATAATAGAATAATATGTGCAGGAATTGATGAGTTTGCTCAGCACTTCATTTCCGCAGTGGTTCTGCTCTTGATTAGCCTTGTTGCTATGACTTCCAGCTCTGCAAGGTCCCTAATGCAATTTCTCTTTGTATTCCCAGTTAAGCTGCATTTGCAATCTCATTAATTTTTCTTTAATGTGGGCTAATAATACATTAGAAGACGCCCTATCCTCTATTTGTTTCATTCAGTGATTGAGTAAATTAGATTATGCTGCATTTTCCTCCATAGGCATGCAGCAGTTGTTATAGTTTACCTCTGATCACAGCAACTCACACCCCACCTCATCACAGAATATTCGCAGGCCTGACCCACTCCGTTCTTCACAGCAGTTAACACAATCTTGTCAAGGGAAGGAGAGAGGGAGAGGCAGATAGATAAGGAGTGTTATGTTATGGGTGGTTGTGATGGGCCATTATGGTAAAAGAGCCTAACGGTAAGGATATAAAAAGTTAAATGAGTCACATGATGCCATTTCTGGCGCACCTTTTGTTTTTCACGATACCAGGGGCTTTAGCACACACTTGTGCCTGTTTGCGTGGTTTTCCTGTGTGTGTGTGTTTTTTTTTTCAGCACTGGGGAGTTCCACCTTTCCTGGCACTCAAGCATTGCCGTATTAGGAAAGGATATAACTGGATGAAGGAATGGTGGAGATTGTATGTGCATGCATATTGTGAGCTTGCAAGAGTGTGTGCTCCTCCGAAATCATAAAGGCTGATATGGGAATGTGAAGCTGAATGTGTGTGTGTGTGTGTGTGTGTGTGTGTGTGTGTGTTGTGTGTGTGTGTGTGTGTAAACACCAAGACTGAGCTCCACAGTTTTAAGCATTCCTCTCATACTTGAAGGACCCCTGGGCATCGGATCTTAGAGTGTCTCCTGAATGCGGTGGAGGAGTTGTAAATGGAGGGAAGATTTGGACTTAGTCTATAAACAAGGACAAAAACTGAGCAGCTTGGTCCCACCCCACAGTCATTTCCTGTACTTGTGCATGCGCACTAGGATCGTGACGTCACCATACCCACAACGCCTTTGCCATAGCAACACCAGCACTACTTAGCCAGTGTACCAGTATGGCCAAGTAAATATCGGCGCTGAGGAAACCACAGAGGCACAACTGAAACGATAAGGACGACCTAATTGACAGTCTTCTGGTGTCCAGTGATGAGGATGGACCACTTAATGCAATTGCTGAAAAGCTTACCTCACTAATGTAAGAAACAAATGAACTCAGTATTATGTTGTCATCCCCTGACGGTGCAGTAAACAAGAGAATAAGTGACCTGGAGGCCAAAATAGAGAAACAAGGTCAATTTATCACTGCGCAGCAGCAGTTCCTGGAGGAGGTTGACCGGGAGGAGCGAGAGGCTAACCTGACCATATCTGGCATGCCGGAGAAGAATAAGGCACTGGAAGGTGCAAAGACGGACCACAACAAGCTGGGCATCACCTGGAGGCAGACTGGTATCGATGCCGTCGGCGGGACACACCACGGGCTGGAGCGCATTACCAACAACGACGGGACCAGCAGAACCTGTCACGAATTTTCTACATCGTGAAATTATGTATTGTAAATCGTGACATCGAGTGATTTTGCGGGAGCGACGAATAGTTCTGAAATGCAACAGATTTCGCTCATTCTCTCAACCATCCACTCGCGTACTTATATTCACATCAAGTTGTCAAAACTTTCGTCATTCTTTCGCGAGTGATTGCCTTTATGTACAGACAATGCATTCCTCTGAGCGATATTTTCTGAATTATCGCTTCTGCCTCCCTGGCCGTTACTCGGCCACGCCCTTTTCACACGTCCCTTATGTCGGACACTCAAAAACACAGTCAGTTCGTCCCTTAGTATCGGAGAATGTGGTGCGCCGTGCACAAAGCTAGAGTGGGTCTCTTTTTCTTAGCGATTTCAGGTCTCAGCTTGTATTGGCGTGTATTCCCGAAGCTCCCACCAGCCTGGTGATTGACTAGAGCAGCGACGGTCTCATCCATAACGATTAGTATTTTCATTTGTTTTCGTAGGCTTAAGGTTTTGGTAATTTAGCTATTTGTCTGAGTGTTTGAGTAAGTGCATTTCCCTTTCTTTGATTTGAATTGATTCATGTAAAGTAAATTTATTTTCTTGTATTTAATAAATTTACAGTTCGTTTTCTTGAGCTTTGTTAAATGTAACAGTGTTGTTTGATTTCCCCACATATTTAGTACACTTTTGCTACTCCACGTTAGCACAACTCCTTATATTAATCACGACTGGTACTTAGGCCAGCTTTTGGTATTAATCCTTAAATCCGTTGTGCTAGCTAGGAGTTTGGCTTAGCCAAGATCCTGTTTATTATCATTATTATTATTTTTTGAATGTTAAGGGGAGAAACTAACTTTCTCAGAGGCCAACAGTACAGTAATACAGCCTACTTGAGCGTTTAGTCTCTGCAGTGTACTGTTGAGATAGTCTATAAATTCTCGACTTTAGAGAATTGGCGAAGTAAGCCAGCATAAAAGTGAAATCTCTACTTGATTTCACGAGTCGATTCTCTCGTAATAATCGACTCGATAGTCATTCCTAGCACACATAGCTATACACTGTATACTCTGTTATACAATATTTCATTTTCCCCCTGACAGACCCCGCGCCATACTTCTGATACTGGCGGACAAGGATTTACGGAGTCAAAATTTAGAGAATAGCAGTTGTCTGAAGACAGCAAGTGACAACTTTAAGATCTATGTAAAGAAAGACATCCACCCAAGTGTCAGAAAAGAGTGGTGGACGCTGCAGGAAGAGCAGAAAGCAGTGAAGGAACGACCGGAAAATATCAGGTGAGGCGTCCACCTCGACACATGAAAATGTAAGTTGTACTGGGATGGCGAGGTGATTGATAGCTGTGAGTCATCTGTTTTTCTGAACAATCCACATGGAGGAGAGAATATCAAAATAATATCATGGAACATATATAGAGTATGTACCAAAACAGAAAGCTTAAAAATGTTCAGTGACTGTTAGTTGAGTATGGTGTAATTAGTATTAATGGGGTCAAGACTGATATACAAGTGACATTTCCTGAATACATAGGTTAGAGAAGCAAAATGGTGGGATCGGCCGTCAGATGAGGGACGATGGTGTGTGTAAGAAAATGTATTTGCTTATATGGTGCATGAGGTTGATATGAGTGTCAAGGTTCATGTGTGGTTACAGTTTCGGCATGTACATGGCGTTTTGTTTGGATTTTGCTATATCCCACCAAGTGATTCCCAGTATTATTCTCACAATTCACTTGCAGCTATCCAGGAAAAGATAAAATCTAAATACATGTGTAATGGATATATGATTTTTGAAGACTTGAATACAAGGTTTGGCAAGGCTTTTAGAGAAATATTGCCATTTGTTGGGGAGCCAAGCTCAGATTTTTATTCCTGTCCAGATATAAAGGATGATAATGTGGCTAACGACATTGCTGAATTGCTGTCTACTATATGAATTGATAATAAGCTACTGTTTATAGATAATCTTAAGACCCTTGGCAAGATAGCATGATGTACCTGAGGTGTGATGAATGGATCTCGGAATAAGACAAATGTGTTGCGTCACCTCAGTTATTACCCTATGTCAGCAATTCTCCGTGGTACAACTCAGTCACCAGTACACGTGTTGACCTGGATAACATCCTTGCCAGGACAACATTGCTGGGAGGTTATGCAGCCCTGCTTGGAACCGGAGAGAGATGCAGACCAACTGAGAAACCTCTAAAGTTTCATGACATCAATAATGATGTATTTGCCAATAATCGTTCACAAATAATGTCATGCATAAGAGATGCCGATCTGAACAGCTTTGCCAGCAGCCTGTCAGACGCATTGTATGTATGCACAGAGAACAGAGTCAGTTTTGATGGACAGAGTGTACCTGAGTTCCATACAGATTTAGGGAGGTGGAAGAGATTGCTGGAGGATGGGGATGATTCAAGGGTGTGAAAAGCCATAAACTGAAAGAGGGACTATGAAGTATCAGATTACAGCGATAACACTTGTCCAAGTGACGAGGAATTTAGGGTCCATTTTGAGGACGTGTTGAACCCCCTAGGAGCGACTGATGATGGCGAGGTGAATGTCAATACAAATGTCAGCATCCTTGTCCTGGATGAGCCCATTATCCCCGCAGAAGTGAGAGGTCAAGTGAGGAAGATGAAACCTGAGCATGTGGGTCAGATGGTCTTCCCTACAGGTGTGTTCTCATTATTGTCAGCACAGTGGATGATCTCTCGCATCACTATTCAATAATATTTTTACATCTGGTGTGTTTCCTCACACATGGAATAGGGCAAAGCATTTAGTAATATTCAAATGATGCGATTGGACGAATTCCCTTAATTATCGTGGGATTAGTGTGATAAATTCTATTGCTAAATTATATGACATGGTATTGTATGGACGACTAAGTGGTTTAAGCCGTACAGGGAGCAGGCTGGGGTGCAAAGGAAATGTGGATGCATGGAATATGTAGTGACAGTGAGACTAATTATTGATATGGCTTGACAAAAGAAAATCAAGTTGTTTGTGGTTTTTGTACATTTTTCAAAGGCTTATGATTTAGTCCCTCGACATAAACTGTTCAGGAGTGATAAAGTGGCGGTGGTGGCGATGTATCGCAATACAGAGTGTGTTACTGGCTCCATTGTCATAATGGCTGCACGGAGAATCAGGCAAGGCTCTCTCACCTCTTGCTTTTTGTTTACTATCTTTTAATGAACAGATTACAACTATTAACCTCTGCTGTGCTCATCGCCTCATTTGAGGCAATATGCAGGCCACCCCTGGCCGCCGTGACCACCTCATATGAAGCAATGGGTCTCGGTGTCATAATTTCAAGCACGAGGAAGCGTCATTGGTTTCCATGGGAGTCTCGCTCTACACCATCAGTGCTGTTGCCAAATCCTGCCATACTGCAGTTGCCAAACACCGCATATTTAGTAAATCAGATATGCAGGTCACCCCTGGCCATGCTGATCGCCTCATATAAGACGATGGGTCTCGGTGAAATTTCATGCACGAGGAAGCATCAGTGGTTTCCAGGGGAGTATTGAGTCTCCCTGTACACCATTAGAGCTGTTGCCAAACTCTCCCATACCGCAGTTACCAAATGCCGCATTCTTTGTAATTCAGTTCTTGTTTGTAGCCTAGCAATGGCGGATTCACGTCTGTCTGCCTTCCATGGTGCTGGCAACTTATCACCGCCCTCACACCCACCTAAGAGGCTTAAATTACAAAAAGATCAAGGTGATGAAAAGTTCGAGTTCAGAAACACTTGATCCAGTGACAAAAATTCAACTTAATATTAAAATAAAAAGTTCAAAAAAATTACTCAGGGAAGGTAATTGGACTGATAAGAATTAAAGCAGCGAAGGTTAAAGCAAGAGGTCGATCTTGAAGATTTATAGAGCGGTTGCATTATTGTTAATGGACGATACAGCCTTCTTATCAACAAGTAGGCAAAACATGTACGGTATACAAAATTGAGAACCTTTAAAGACTTTTGTCACACATAAGGTATAAGAATATGTAATGGGAAAACAAAATATTTTGTGATTAATGGCGAGGGTAGGGACCCAGAAACATTTCACGTGGACAAGTTGACTGTGGGTCACAGCACAAGCTAAGTGTACTTAGGTTCGCTGCTCATGTATGATGGTTCTGTGTCTACTGCGGTTAAAGTACATGTCAAGAACAAACTATGTCACGTAAATGAGATTCAATCAACCGATCAAGAATGGGCAAACACCATGGGGCACATAGCCCCACACACTCTCTGACTCCACTCATCGACCTGCTCTAGCCCTGAGTTATGTGGCTTTCCCTTGGCCTCCTCCACCCTGCGTTAACTTGTTCAGAGATCACCTTGTGAGTAGAATCAGCCTGAAGTTGACGTTGACGTGTTATGTGGGTAATAGGCCTCGATTCAGCCTCATGAAGTAGTCACTCAATACACACCCGGTTGTACCAGCAATATCTCATGACCCTGTGACGACCCTTGGTACCAAAGGATTTAATTCACTGCTTGAAGTCAATGTTTAGTGTCCACGTCTCACAGCCATAAAGTAAGACAGGGAGCACCAGCACCTTGAAGGTGTGAACTTTCATCTTTCAGCATAAGTAATGACAGCACCAAATACCCGAATTGAAGGAATCCATAACTCCATAGGCCAGACCAATGAGATGAGAGACCTCACTATTTGATCTACCGATGTCATGGACCCCACTACCTAGATAACTGAATCTTTCCAATATTATATATTCTCACTACATGCTTGGACGGACTGAACTGCTTCATCCAATAAGCTAACAAATGCCTGGACCTTGGTGTTAGCCCAAGAGACCTTTGATCCCAATGGCTTTGCATTCTCACGAAATTTCTTGAGGGCACTCAGTAGTATCTCCAGTGACTCCGCTAGGATAATTGTATCATCGCCAAAGTCAAGGTCAGTAACCCTGAAATTGCCAATTGATAGCCCACAGTGACTTCAACTCACATGTGTTGAAAAATGTTGGGACAAGGACACATCCCTGTCTTACACCAGAACTTACTGGGAAGAAGTCGGATGTCCCCCCCCCCACACACACACTTCACAGCACTCTGGGTGGGTGCAGATGTTAAGCCTGTCGTCAGCTTTATAATAGGGCTCTGAAGCAACATTTTTGGGTGAGGAAGACGACTTCTAATCTTGCATGCTATACTGAACCAGGTTACCCGTCGCTACCAGACCTTGTTAAGTACAGGCAACATTAATTCTTTCATAGAATGTAGGAAGAAAGATCTAATTTGAATGATGATCAACTGTCATTCACAAAAAGTTGGTCACCAATGTGAACACACCCATGGGGAGATACCTACGCTGTCTTATACGGTACGAAGTACCACATATTTCTGTACTTATCGAAAAAGTTCGAAATTCTAGAGAAGAGTTACCCTCATCGAGGTGTAAAGTGTACAAAGATATTAACCCTACCTTATCGACACACGAGGATTACGCACAAAACAATGCGATTAATGAGTTCCACAGGCTAAAGTACGCGAGGTTCCGAGTACCGGGTCACAGCCTAGTGATAGAGATGGGGGACAGGAACAGTCGCGGGCGTGGCCGTTTATTGGTCGGTCGAGGAGCAACTGTGTAGCAGTGGCACTGTGCAGACTGACAGGCAAGTAGTGGAGGTGTGTCCTCACCCAACACCACAAGGGCAGATATAATTGCAGCACCCTTGAAAATATCTTATATGACTTTACAAATGAGATAATGTGTAAAATTATCCATGAGTATTACATGGGTATAAATGATTATGTTGTTGATGAATTATTTGTATTAGGTTCATACAGACATGTGTTGAAGTTTTAGATAAATATTTTGTAGAAAATTATAGATTAGGGGTTATCAATTTGAGATAAGTTGTTCATTTCAAGGTGATATATGATAATTCTGATTAATGTGGACTGTAGTTGTTTAAATAATATATGCGGTATGTATTTTATTATTTATCAATACTGTATTCTGTGATAATAATTACTGTAAGCTGTGGTCAATGAAGTATCTGTATCTGTATCTCCCACGGTGTGTGCTTTGACGTGACTGTGCGAGAGTGTTTAGATGAAGGATGCCTAAAAATAAGGGTGGAAGTGTTCGAGTGAGTGTATGCAAGTGTAGGAGGGTGCATGAGAGTAATGATGGCTACATGAATGTGAGCGTGAATTTATGCAAATGATAAGAGTATGAGAGTGTGGAAAGAGATTCAGTGTGTGTGTGTGTGTGTGTGTGTGTGTGTGTGTGTGTGTGTGTGTAAGTGCAGAAGTATAGTGAATATGAATTCGTGTAAGTGTGCGAGTATGGTGAAAATACTGTATGTGTGGAAACTGAAGTGCTGTTTTGATGCAAAAGTTTCGGACAGGTGATCGTTAGTGAGAGTCTGTCAAAGTAAGTATTAGTTAGCAGGTGAAAGGAGTGTAAGTGCTGGCAGTGATGTTTTACTGCCTTTGTTGAGAGGTTGCACTTATTGTGAAGTGACATTCTTACATGGGGTAATTATTGCTTTCGTTACATTGCTTGCACATTGAGCTACTCTTTATATGGGATTTGTACTGCTTGTGTGGGATAAGATTCTCTTGTGTAGAGGAGGTATTGATGGAGGTGCTTCTTGTTCTTGAAAGGGTAGTGCTTGTGCATAGGCGTATTGCTTGTTCTAGGAGGGCAGTACTTATGTGCGGAGGAACTGCCTAAGTGGGAGGGATATTTCTTGTGTATGGAGTATTGCTGATGTGGGTATGGAATTGCTTGTTTGTGCAGGATATTGCATGTCTGTGTGGGACTATGGTTTGCTTGTGTGGTGTGCCTCGTGTGTGTGTGTGTGTGTGTGTGTGTGTGTGTGTGTGTGTGCACTGAAGCTTTCATTTCCACTGTCTGCCTTCCTTTACACTTCTATTTCCTTCACTCCTCCTTCCATAGCCTGCCACTACCCTTCTCCCTTTCTTCGTCTCAGTCGCAGTCTACTCTTGCTTTCGCTCCTTTACAATTTTCCCGTTCACTCTCTCTTCCTCAAACCTGTAATTCCTTATCTCTTTCCTTGCCCAGTCCTTCTCAGTCTTTCTTTCCTTCTCTTAACTCCTGCTCCCATTATTCCTCTGTCTGTCTGTCCACACACACACACACACACACACACACACACACACACACACACACACAGTAATATCGCCAAAGTTTCCTTGAGCGGAAGTACAGTTGGTATTGTTTCTCAATTTTCCGAGAGATATGAGCATGGCAGTGACACTAATCTTTGGATGTGGTATATAATTGTTTCTTCACGAATTTGCTACAGTGAAACTCAGATGTAGACCGCTGGATTGTGTGTGATGGGGGGGGAGACATCAAAAGCATTTGAGAAAAGATTGTGAAAGAAGGAACATATAAAAAGAGTAGAATAAAAAAAGAACTGAAGAAACATAAGAAATATAGGAAGAAGATCAGCATGAAAATCACAAATGGAGATGCAAGGGAAGAAAA
>JAGKTI010012176.1:0-22868 GCA_018397915.1 Birgus latro | reverse complement strand
AGCATCGTAGAGGATGGTGAAGCTGAAATAATGCAGTGTTTAGGCGTCATTTGTAAACGTTAAAGTTAGATGAGTTTGTTACTTAATGTATTTGTAGTTGTTACCTTTGTCTCGCAACTTCTTTGACTACTACTGCTACTACTACTGCTGTTATTATTATTATTATTATTATTATTATTATTATTATTATTATTATTGTTATTATTATTATTATTATTATTAGCAGTAATAGTAGTAGTGGCTCAAAATCTTCTGGTAAATTCGTGGGACCTTCACGCAATTTATTTAAGCTTAGGGCGTTCCTCTTGTAATGTGTGTGTGTGTGTGTGTGTGTGTGTGTGTGTGTAGCGGGGCGGAGTTCATCAGACATACTTCCTCGCTCATGTGATACGATGACTTTCCACAGTCCTTGTAAGACGTAGCAAAGGCCACCGAAACAACAGCACAGAATACATTGCACCTTAAAGATCCCACAGACGGACCACAAGCATGACCCTACATCGCTATTCATTCAGAGAAGCGGCAGCGAAAGTCATATTAATCTGCGCCTTCACCACGAATGTCATTTTTTCCACATTCGGTCTGCCTCCCAAACTAATATTTATCTTGGGAAATATTTATCTAGCATTCACATTTCGAAAAATCCCCTCCGAGCTCAATAAAAGTCGTCAGCATGTAGGAAGATTAATAAATAAATCAAATAAGGCATTGGAGTGAAGTGATAAACGTTTTCACTCTTGGTACGTTGTTTTAATAGTCATTGCTGTTTCAGGACGTTTTTATTTTGTTCTTGGAAAACGTTTCGACAGATGTTAAATATAGCCTTTACGAACCCCTTCACAGCAAGCAGTTTCCATTAAGCTGGGTTTGGCCATGTGGAGAGGATGGAGAGCGAGAGACTAACGAGGAGAGTGTACGTGGGCGAGGTGGAGGACGGGAGAGGAGGATGCCGAATACTACAAACAAGATAATACCACAAAATAAGATAATACTATGGCCCTATATCCTTTCCAAAACGCTTCTTCGTGACTAGCTTCATATTCTGACGTTAAACCATTGCTACAGCTCAGCATTCAAGATGGAGAGACGGCAATTTTAGGCGAAGTTAGAGCAGAAAGCTTATAGTGGAGAGATGGTAATAGTGGCGAGAGAGGTGGTAGTTTTTGGGCAAGTTGGAGTAAAAAGAGCATAGTGGAGTTCTGTCAGGGGCTCCTTCAGGGGGTACTAATGCACATCCTCATCATTTCTAGCGACAGAATTAACCCCTTGGCCGTGGCGGGGTAGGTGCCTGCAGTGGTCAGCTTTGTTGGTCGATATTCAGGCGAGAGAGGAGAAATATTTGGGATGACGAGTAGTATTGGGAAGGAAAGATCACCATGCCTGCTCTGGGGAAAGACACGTGATGAAATGGTAGTGAGAAATGTGCAGTAGGAACGAAGGAGGGTGAGGAGATGTAAATTTCCCTTTGAACTAACGTGAAATGGTTGAACAGACGATGCAAAATGTGTGGATGTGAACGCTGTGAGGGAGAGAACTGAGCGGGGTGTGTTAGAGTGTTACAGCCATGTACGGAGAATGAGTGAAGAGGGATTGATAAAAGGAATATGTAGATTAGAAGTGGAGGGAGGGAGGAGAAGAGGGAGAAGTCGGGAGAGAAGTGGAAGGGTAGAATGAGCAAGGTTTTAATCACAGAGGAACGTTCATGAAGGCAAGAGGCGCGTGTGGAACAGAGGAAATTGGAACGAAATTGTACTTTGGAGCCGACTCTTTGGTGTTGAATTAAAAAGAAAGGAAATGGGGAAGGGATCAAGGTGAACTAGGAGTCATGGGTAGAACCAGACTGTGGAATTTCATGCAAATATTAGCGTAGACCAAAATGCATGACAATTGAGAGAGTGAATGTCAGCGAATTAGGAGTGATGATGCATTCTCCCAGGTGCCTAAGACAGGTGAGAAAGGACAGGTGTAATAGACATGCATTTTTTTAAACTCAGGAGTTGACCGACGCTGCCCACCCAGTCCTGCGAAAATCACATAATACTGTAGTTACTTATGTTCTGAGGTGTGTGTGTGTGTGTGTGTGTGTGTGTGTGTGTGTGCGTTCTGTAACTGGCAAAGGTTATGACAAGCCAAAACAAGAATTTCTGGAGAGGATGGTACTGAATGACAAAGTGTGTAGTAATTCAGATGCATGCAGGTAAAAAATGCTACAGTGTCGTTTGCCAGTGGTGGACAGGAGCTTTGCAGTTTACAGAGTCTTGTGTCTGTCTGTGAGCGGCGTGGGTTGAAGTTAGCTATATATATTTGAGCTGTGTTATAGATGCTGGGAGAAAAGATAGCTTGGTGATGAATATTCCCCCTCAGCGTAGTGATATGAACAAAATCGTTTAGGGGCAGCTATAGTAAAAAGAACGTCATTTGGATACCGTCTGTGGGGATAAATCGTAAGAAATCATGTGTTAAGCTGGATGATCTTTTACCCCATGAATTGTTCTACCAGTGCACCATAAAAGTTAAAATTTCTGCAGTCAACTTGCTAACATATTTTTTGTTAATTCATACTGGGTCCAGATATTTTTAGTTCCCTCAAGGAGCACTTTTTTAGCTTTTATTTTTATTTTATTATTATTATTATTATTATTATTATTATTATTGTATTGGATGGGTTCAATAAAACCTTCATTTACTGCAGCACTACAAGATATTACTGGAAGCTAATTAAAATCGTCTACAGACATGAGGAATACATAAACAAATAAATAAATCACCTAAACACGCCATGGGATAAAAAAAAAAAAAAACAATAAAACACACTTGGAAGAAACTCACAAGAAATCGAAAATAAAAACAAGCCTTCTCCAACAATAATCTTTTTAGCGTGGGCGATGGTCGATTCATAAAAAGGTGAAGGTTTGGTGTCTCAAGGTGAACTGGAGTAGAATATATGCAGGGTTGTAAGAGGCGACAGGCGTGTGACACCCCTCCCAGTGAATCATAGGTAACCAAAATGGGACGAGGAGCACCATTTGTCACCTTCGTCAAAATTTACATACAGGCTCTTACTTTAAAGTGGCTTTGGAGTTCCCGTCACACTTCTTCCTTAGCGATTTGTTTTGCACCTTAGACTTCACTGTCGTCTTGTATGTTGTTGATGAAGCTATGTAGATATTATAGTGATTTAGTTAACGTGAATATACTAAGGTGTAACATGGATAATACAGTATATCGCTAGGCAGGGAGGGACACAAACCTTCTTTGCCACTCAGAATGCGGCTCTTTTTATTCTGTTCTTTTACCTTTCAGCCGATCTGCATTCTTCACCCCTCACCACACCCAACCTTCCCTTCTCATACACTCATCCAATTCACACAAGCTTACTACTGCACCACCATCACTTTCCCATACCTGCTTTCACACCTGCTTTGTCACCTCGCACACCTGTCAGTCACACAAACCAACAGGTACGTCACCTTCTCTCACCTTTTCAGCCTTCCTCTCACAACAGGACCTTTCATACATCACTGGCAGTATTCCAGATTCACTTTCTCTGCATCCACTTAGCTTCCTCAGACTACCAAACCACCGAATGTCAGTATTTCATCTTCTTTACCTCTGCTGCCGTATTCACTCTCCTATACATCCATCCCATCCCCCACACTCCTACCTTGGCATCAGTTTTCCCTTCCCTTACACAACCATTTTTTTCTCTCACGTCCACCTCATTCACTCAACCTTTTCCTTACACAATTTCACCCATTGTGTACATCCTCTGGTTCTTCTCTCATCCTTCCCATCCACAAAAACCCACAACAGAACGATATTTATTTTCCATTCTCATTTTCACCTCTAGTTTCCTTGGCACGAGATTCATTTTCGTTTCTAACTTCCACCTTCACCCTTACTTGTCCTTCATTCACTGTCATCCCATCCACACCACACAAACATACTGTTCCACTTGTTTCAGTTTCCCTTTTCTGTTATTACCTCTGCTTCTTTTCTTCTTATACCCATCCGATCCAACATATATATCAGTTCATCTTTCCTACTTTACTTCCAGCCTTACTCTTCATCCTCTCAAACCCATCCCGTACACACAGACCCTCCACTCCATTAACTTCATCTTCCCATCTCTACTCCAATACACACTTTGCTTCCTGACTCACCCGTTCAATTCTCACCTTCCCCTTTCTCTATTATCATCACTATTTTAATACCTTTTACACCCCTCACCTCAATCTAACTAATGCATCAGCTTCAAATTCCATTCTCCAGTTTGTACCCTGACTTTACATCTTCCCTTACTCGTCCTGGCCACAAAAGTAATACCATTGCATGAATTTAATCTTCCTTCCACTGCCACTTCCTTTCGTCTCACATCAACCATATCCACACAAGCCTTCACTGCACCATTTCCACCTTTCCTTCCCTAATTCTACCCCCACCTTTCTTCCTCACACCTGTCCCACTCACATATACCTACCAGTGCATTAATTTCACATCTGTACCTACCTTTACCTGTACTTACCTTTACCAACTCACCAATTCCAGCAACACCGTCCTCTGGCACTGCATCTCAAAGGAATCATCTTTTTTATGTCTTCTTTCACTATCTAAATCCCTCGACTAAGACAATAAGGTAATCCCCCAAAGACAATAAGTTAATCCCCTAAGGCAATAAGTTAATCGTCTTTGTTAGTAAGAAATAAGACGTCATTGTATTGGAGGGATAAACGAGACTGTTTCTAAATCTTTAAATACCGGCCTAAAGCAAAAACATGTTCTGAAGGAGATAAAGAGTGAGGGACATTCATCACGCTAAGTAGCTTGTGCACAGAATCTCTTTCTCTTCAAGGACGCGTTCTAAGAGGCGCTGAAGATTTAGTAACACTTCTTCCTTAGCGATTTATTTTGCGTGTTAAATCTCAGTATTTTCATGTGTGTTATTATTAGATGTTAAATGGGCACAAATGACACTGGAAAGTGTTAAGGTATCAAGTGAAAATGAACAGCTTAGGAAGAGGTGTTACGGAGCATCATATTTTACCTGGAATACGTCCTTCGGTTCTACCTTCATTATCACACCTGTCCTCATTACTTCGTTCCGCCCTCATCATCATCACACCTGTCTTCATCATCATCTGTCTTCCTCCTCATCAGTGCTGTGTTCATTACCATCACATCTTTCATCATCATCAACCCACCTGTCGTTCTCCTTATCAGTCATTCCTGCCCTCATCATCATCATCCTGTCATCATCATAATATTCATCATCATCATCATCATCATCATCATCATCATCATCATCACCACACCTGTCCTCCTTATCAGTCACTCCTGCCCTCATCATCACACCTGAGATAATCATAATATTCGTCGTCATCATCATCATCATCATCACACTTGTCATTATGATCAGGCTGGCTCATGAGTACTTGCTAACCCTCAGGATGGTGAAGCAAGCATCTCGTGTAGCCATTCTGAGAGAGAGAGCGAATGATTTTTTTTTTTATATAATATCCTACCCCTCTTACAGGACAACAGCTCAGTGTCCTCTATCACCTCAGTGTCCTCCATCAACTCAATGTCCTCTGTCCTCTCTCACCTGCTCCCCAACCCCCATCATCCCTACCTTTATCCAGGTGATCAAGCTTATAAGGACTTACCCTCACCTGGCTTTTACCTTCATCCCATTGATCTCCATTGTTACCTTCCTCTTGGGACCTAGGCAGCCTCGTCCCCCAAGAGCTATTCATTCACCTATAGAAAAATGTTACGTCCGAGCAGAGCATACCCTCCAGTGCCAGCCAATTATAGGCCAATTATAGCGCGGTCTGTCTGTATCTCACGGTCCCTATTTTTTTTTTTTTTTAATCCGGTGACTCAAAATGAACGCGCGTTGACCGAAATTATCACACGTCAGGATTTTAAAGTATCTCGGTAACGATGGAAATTATACTTCCTCTACGATACTGTGTTTACTCTGAATAAGGAACAGTATGAGGCTACAGTATAATCTCAATCAGTTGGACTATTCACAGCCTTTGAAATTCTACACCCACTTTCCACTGTAAGCTTTTCAATAACAGTGCAATTCTTCTTCTTTTATTTATTTATTTATTTGTATGTATGTGTGTGTGTGTGTGCGGTCTTACGTTTACTGCTGTTTGGGACATAAAGAAAATTTATTGTAAACTTAAGATCCACAACTTCTATAACGGAAGTATGCTCCTTAGAAGGCTCCTCCGTCTGTACCCTGATGATCGCCATTTGAGGTGTCCCGAAATTGGTGAAATACATTAAATGGAAATTGTGGCGAGTGTCATCTCCATCCCTATTAGCCGTATATGGAAATCACGGTGCCATTACTGGTGGTGTGTGGGTGTAAATATATATATAGATAGATAGATAGACAGACAGATATATAGATAGAAATACATACATACCAGTGGTCAGTGGGTTAATAATTCCTCAGCTGTGTTGTGAGCCAGCGGGACAAACAGTTCTTGGAACTTGTATACACTGCAGCGAAATTTATTCAGGAAAATTGTATCCGATAAACACCAGAACGTTTATCTGGTGGTCACAACAGGATATACACGATCTTCGATATGACATACGGTGCTTAACATGGACGACTGTCTTTCACTGCGAGGGCTTTCCATTACCTAGGCTAAAATAATATAACCACAGTAAGAAAAAACAAAACAAAATTGACAACATTTCCAAAAGAGTAAAGAAAATTGATGAGCCTTAGATATGGGGAAGGATTAAGTCATGTTGGTCATTAGTTAAACTTGCCTTCTCGTCTGACTACACTTGGTCATCCTCTAAACTGAAAATGGGTTACGGATCTTTGTCTTGTAAAAATAAATAACTAAATACAGATAAACAAAACATACTGTGGTTCTAAAGGCATATGCACACAAATCCTGGCAGTAAAGGGATTAATGACCACACAACACAACCAACACTGTGATCATAAAGCCTTCTTAGGAGATTAATGAATGGCTTTAGCTGCCATTACAACGAGCTCCAAATGTCTCTCGCAAGCTGCATGAAATCGTCGTCCAATTGTCTCTCTGTGTCTATATAAAATCGTCCTCTAGTTGTCTCTCAGGCTGCAAAAAAATCGTCTGTCCATTTGTCTCTCTAAAGCAGCATAAAATCGTCCGTCTTATTGTCTCTCCAGGCTGCATAAAATTTTCAGTCGAACTCTCGCAAGCTGAATGAAATCGTCCGTCGAATCATCTCCCTCAAGCCTCATAAAATCGTCTGTTCAGTTCTCTCTCCAGCTGCATAAAATCGCCCAGTGTTAGAGAGAATACAAACACTCGTCAGGGGCTGTAAAGTATGGCTACGTGTATAGTGAATGGTTTTACTGCTGCTTACAACAGAGGCGGTACTTGTGGGAGGGGGATGGCGGATGTGGGTGTGTGTGGCCAGTGTGTGTGTGTGTGTGTGTGTGTGTGTGGAGAGAGAGAGTGATAGAGAGTTGCACAGATATACAGACCACGCAGACTTTATGGTCGTTTCTTGGTGGTTCGACCTTAATATTAACAGGATGAGGGTGAGGGGAGTGTTAAGTGCCTATGCTTGCCAGCGTGGGGGAGTGTCAGAGTGTGTCCGGCAAGGGGGAACTTCACCCTTTCACTATCATAACTTCTACTATAGTGTACTCTTCCTCGATAATGGTAAGTGAATGTGACCTCCTACTTCTTCCTTAGGTGACTCTACACTGAGTGACTAGCCTAATGATTTCCTGTAACCTCGGAAACCATTTACAACGTTGGGTGGTAACCATATAACCAAATAACGGGGTGATGTGGAGCCTATTATGGTGCCCCTGTTTACTTGGTGGAGATGCAAATGCACCGTCCATCCAGGAAACAAACCTCCACATTCTTTCCCGCGCTTCGCTGTGACGAGACACTGTCCACCGCAAGGCAGTATCGATTTACTGCACGGGATATCACAGCAGGGGGGATTCTTAGCCTTTAGATGTTGGGTTTTCTCGGCCAGACAGAACGAGATTATTCTGCTGTTACCACTACTCTTACTACCAAAAGGCTGTTTCATATATCACAGCAAAAGGACCTCTCAGTGTGAAACGCAAAACCCCTTCATGACGAGGACATATTTTTCACGATGTCCTTGCTTCCTCCAGTCTAATTTATACAGTTTAGAGGACACGTGTATGAGAGAGGGATGTGTGAGCTGGGAGGAGGGCAGTGAAATAGCGGGGGACAGGACGGCATGGAGGCGATTTGTTTGTGGCCACCTCTTGCGGGATTAAGGCGTCTGGCAATAGATAGACAGATAGATAGAAGACATGTTTGGAAGTGAAGGGGTTACATAATTACAGGCTGAAGTACATTATATATTAAGGGGCTCTCCTGAAGCGAATTAAATCATTTGGAAGGAGCTAGATTTTTAATGGAGTCTTTCTAGCCAGTTCATTGTCATAGGTCACGCCAAATCGAAAAAAAAAAATCAGTAACACAAGGGGATATTTTAGTGGGACAGCCAAAATAAATCGCTTGGGAAGAGGTGTTACGAAGACTCCAGAGACTAGGTGTGTACGGCCTAATTGAAAAGCTTAATGAGATCTTGGTGATTATGTAACGTGTGGGCTGGAATCCCTCTCTCTCTCGAAGAAGAAGAAGATGATGAAGAGGGAGGAGGAGGAGGACGACGAGGACGAGGACAAGAGACTACATAATTATGAGTGTTACTCGTATAACCTATTTACCTTAATGTCGTCCTTTCGCAGCGTATATCACGATCAGTATCAAATTCTAGTGTAAATCTCTCCCTTCATCTCAGCAGTACAGAAGGAGAAACAGCAATATTAGGCCAGATTAGAGGCAGGCGTAGTAAGTTTTCTCTCTACTGTAAGAAAATCCTGTGGTGCTGGAGTCGGTAAAATTGCGTAAGTGTTTGAGAGACGCCGAGGATGTGAGTGTGTGCGTATAGGTGGAGTGTGAGTCATGGGGGATGTGAGTTACGGTGTTTATCCTCTGTCTGTCCATTCATCCAGCAACCCCCCTGTCTGCCCACCTGCCTGTCCGCCTGTCTGTTCCTCTGCTTGTATCTCTCTATCCATCCACTCAGTATCCATCCTTAGACATCTTTCTTCCTCAATTTAACCATCTGTTTGTCTCTATGTATGATTACCTACCTGCCCATCTAGCCCACCTACCTATTCACCTGCCTATTTTTTCCACCTGCGCAAGTCTCTTTATCTATTCATCCATCCATCTATATATCTATCTATTCATCCATCCATTTACCCACCCATCCATCCATCCACCCATCATTTCAACATACATACTCGTCTATCCATCCACCACTTCATCCATCTATCCAGCTATCTATCAGCGAGCCTCAGTTGTATATCTTCTTCCATGCGTGACAGCCTCCCTTCTTCCCTCTTATAATTCAGGTTTCCACACTTAAAGGTCCTTCTCATTGCGTGACAGAGAGCAGTCACTTGTGTGTGTGTGTGTGTGTGTGTGTGTGTGTGTGTGTGTGTGTGTGTGTGTGCGCGTGCGTGTGCGTGTGCGTGATGTGTCTCTTTGTTATATATTTCTGCTTTAGATTCCAATATATTTTTCGTTTCCTCTGTACCAGTTACCTATTTTTTTTTTTTTTTCATATACAGTACTTGACTTTTCTATGCTGCTATATATGTTACTTTGGGTAGATTTTCAGAACAAGGGAATTAGGTATAAACTTTAGTATCTTCTCTACGAAAGCTCGCCCCCAAGATGAGTAGAATCGTCTGGAGGTAGCAAGAATCAACCGTAAGAATCCGTCACCTGATTCAAGAAGTTTACCTTTAATTAGAGGGAAATTAAATTTTGTGCGTGGGAAAGTGACACAAGATTAAGCTTCATTCTTCATTTTCTCTAACTTTTCNCAAAAACAGTACAAAAGAGAGCCAAATTCAAGATCCGTTCAATTCGAGATGCCTGGACACACTGCGTTTGAAAGACTGGAGATCATAGGAAGTAGGAAATACAGACAGAGGAAGACAGTTCCAGAGTTGACCAGTTGCATAAATAAAAGACTGGGAGTAACGGTTAACTCTTGCATTAGAGAGTTGGACAGAAAAGGGATGAGAGTTTGTTGCTAGACGGGTACTACGTGCCCGTCGTAGAGGTGGAGGGATGCAAGCAGACAGTTCAGAGGAACAGTGACCATTGAAGTAGCGATAGAAGAGAGATAAAGATGCAACAGTGCGGCGAAGAGACAATGGTTGAAGGGAATCAGTAAGAGGAGGAGAGTTAATGAGACGAAAAGCCTTTGACTCCACCCTATTGAGAAGAGCTGCATGTGGAGAGCCTCCCCACACATGAGAGTTGTACTCCATACACGGGCGAATAAAACCCGTGTACAAGGTCAACAACTGTGCAGGGGTAAAGAAAGTACGGAATCGGCTTAGCACACCTAATCTCTTGGAAGCAGATTTCACAAGAGATGTAATATGTTCTTTCCAAGACAAATCCTGAGAGAATGAAACCCCAAGCATGTTCAAGGATGATGCAGGACATAACTGTTCATTATTAAACATTAGTGGGTAATCCTGAGGAAGATTTTGTCGGGTTGATAAGTGTAAAAACTGAGTTTTTGATGCATTGAAAATAACAAGATTATTTTTACCCCAGTCAGAGATACGAGCCAAATCAGACATTAGGTGTGCCATAGCCTCATCCCTCTTTTGTTGAAGCAACTGCTGAGATGGACGTTGCGGGAACCGAATGGAAAGGTGAAGGGTGGAATCATCAGCATATGAGTGGATAGGGTTAGATGTACAGCTTAGAAGGTCATTGATGAATAAAAGGAAGAGAGTAGGTGATAGGACAGAACCCTGAGGAACACCACTGTTGATAGGTCTAGGAGAGGAACGATGGCCGTCTACAACAGCAGCTATATGTTACTTTGGGTAGAATTTTTGAACAAGGGATTTAGGTATAAATTTTAGTATCTTCTCTATGAAAGCTCGCCCCCCAGATGAATAGAATCGTCTGGAGGTAGCAAGAATCAGCCCTAAGAATCCGTCACCTGATTCAAGGAGTTTACCTTTAATTAGAGGGAAATTTAATCTTGTGCGTGGGAAACTGACACAAGATTAAGCTTCATTCTTCATTTTCTCTAACTTTTCGTCTCTAACCGATTATTTTTACTTGTTATGGACCATCTACCTGAATCATTTGCTGGTAATTTGAGTCAGGTAATCATCTGTTGGTATAAGAGAATAGAGGGAGAAGATTTTAACACATTTCAAACAGGGCAGGACTCAAAGTTGGTGGAAATCTGGTGACGGGGAGAAATGGGACTCTTATTTACAAGTGCTCGGGTTCTCAGTTATTGCCTACTCACCTCTTGTGGCCCTTTTCAGTGTTTTGTTAATACTGAGAGTAGTACCGAGCGCCTCCTTAAACATTTTTCGTCCGCTTGCGTTAACTTCGTAAAAATAACCCATTTTCTTCACGTCTGTTTGTTACGGCTTCAGCAGACAGAATCTCAGAGACCCTAGAGGAGAGGATCAGGTCATGTCCCCAGCTGTAGCCTGTCCTGTCACTCCAGAGAAGCCAGTGGTCTCTGGGGAAAAGTGACGGACGTGGCGTAGCGGATTGTGAGGCCCCTAGGCAGCACTTCTTTGACCCTCCCTGGAATGATTACTGCTTCCGTGACTGGCAGCAATCCGAGTGAGCGGCGCGCATTACGGGGGTTATCCTCTCAAGCACCGAAGCACACATCCCTTTCTTCCTACCCTCTGACTAATGCAAGAACGCCAGGGTTTGAGAAGCTTGTACCAAATTTGTCTATAATAAGAAGGTGGATTTAAAACGTGCAGTCATCCACATAATTACCCTGTTTTATGTAACAACCACAACTCAGTTATTCATCATCTCTTTCTCATTTACTCCCCATGCTAAGTCAGCTTCTCAGAGATTGGGTGTGCTGAACCGACTCTGTGCATTCTGTAACCTTGCATATGAATCGACTAAGGGGACTCACTCGCCCTTGTGTGGAATATAGTTCTGGTGGGGGAGTGTTTGCTACTTAAAAAATTTATAAACACATGGAGTAAATGGCTTTGCATCTCTCCAACTCAATCACTCTCACTGACTCCCATCAACCTATATCTCTTCACCGCAGTGTTGCATTTCTCTTTCATGGTTATCACTACTTCTCTGGCCTCTGCTCCCCCGAATTCTCTGCTTGCCTCCCTCTCCCATAACGGCGGACACACGGCACCTGTTTACCTGTGCACACTCACGCATCATTTGCCCATCTTCCTAGCCCAAGAGATAACCAGTACTCCCAGTTCTTCACGTATAAGACTGGACAGATCAGGAACTGTGTCCATTTTGTCCTCCCCTCTCCCTATGTCCTACCGTGTCTTAAATACAGACATCCAGAAAGTAATGAACCTTGTTACTGCCTTTTGATATTTTTTTTTTCTGGAAAGGACAATTGCTTTTGGATCTGATATCTTTTTTTAAGATAAGGCATAGTTTGATGAGTGAAAGTACGCGTGGTCTGTTACCTTGTTTCTGAAGCCTAACCATCACATTAAGTGGTTGTGTAAACGATGCTAATGATGACGATGATGATGTGCAGAACAATAAGATGATGTGGAGGAGGAGGAGGAGGAGGAGGACGACGACGATGGTAATGACAGTGATAATGATGATGGTGATGTTTCTGCTGCTATATCTGCTGATGATCAATGCGATGATAGTGAGGAAGGTATCTCATTTACGGACGCCAGGTATACGAGGAAGGAAATGTGAATCAATAACATAGGGCATAAAACAGTAACTTGGAGCATGCAGAGACTTCAGGCAGACAAAGGTACAGGGAGAGGTAAAGCAGGAACAGGGGTGAGGCAGGGAGAGGCGGAGGTAGGAAGGGAGAAGTAGGGGTGAGGCAGGGAGAGTAAGAAGGGACAGTGGCAGGGATGAAGCAGGGGCGAGGAAGACAGAGGGATAAGGAGGTAGGCAGCGGCAGAATTGAGGCAGGCAGTGGCAAGGGATGAGAAAGACAGTGGCATTGGTAAGGCAGACAGAGGCAAAGGTGAGACATGCTGAGTGAGGAGGGGAGAGGTAAGTAGTGGGCTAGTGAGGCAGGTAGAGGCATGGGTGAGACAGGTAATGGGTGAATGTGGCAGACAGAATGAGGATGAGACAGGTAGAGGAGGGGATGTGACAGACAGAGTGAGGATGAGGCAGACAGAGACAGGGACGAGACAAACAATAGGTGAATGTGGTAAACAGATTGAGGATAGACAGAGAGAGACAGAGCGGAGACAGTGGGCGAATGAGACAGACAGAAAGCAGCAGACAAAAGCAGGGCGAGGCAGCGCTGAGGGCAGGCAGGGTGATGAGTAGTTAGGCAGACAGATACTATGAATCATGGGTGAGGCAGACAGGGCGAGGCAGGCAGGAGGGGAGGCAGGAGTAAGGCACCAACAACGCTGACTCACCTCTGCTGACCCACCACCACAGTTTTTAACACAGTCTACTTTTCGGAGACAGAAATTGAGATTAATTGTGCGTAAGACCAAAAAACACTTCTCGTAACCTTGGAAAATTCTTGTCAAGCATCACGTATCATGAAAACTGTCCTGTGGTGTTATTTCTTTGTATCTGTTTCAGATGAGGAAGTAGTTGATAATTTTGTTCTCGCTACATATTTAAAGAGTTCATTTTCTAAACTGTGCATTTAATATATCCTGGTTCCGTCAGAAAGGGATAGGATAGCCCTTGCAACATTGTTATACGGCCGGCAACTACGTCTTTGATTGTTGCCAGTGAGTATCGTACCGGGTGGACCAGCTGCGTGAGGAGGCAAGACGCAAACTTACGCGAGAGCTCAGACGGGCACATGTGGTCGAGGTGTGCAGGCCACAGTGAGGCAGTGGATGCGGGTCAGGCAGAGACTCGTTGCAATCGATGATAAATAATTGGCCACGAGATGGTAAAACATGCTGTTGCTACGAAGGCGTCCGGTTCTTTGACTCAAACTATAGTGCCGTTGAAATAATTGCATCCCCTCCAGTTTAAAGTGTAGTCGAGTTAAAAAGTTGGGTGAAAATAGTGCAGTCGTGTGTTTTCTGTCGACGGCTACCCTAGGCAGTGTCGGTGCGGGAAACAGGTTACTCTCACGACAGCATGAAGCCTACGTTCTGACGAGGGACCATCCGGTAGGCCAGGGGTGTCTCGCCTCCTTTAGCGACCCCGTCCGTATTTGTGTCAAGTAAAGTAGCGGCGGTCCTGGCCTCTCTCGCCCGGACACTACGCTACTGACGGCAGCAACCAGACCAACCCTCGCCCCTCCAAAAAGAGAGCAAGTGATACTGCATTATCAGGAGTAGCGGTCAGAAGCCTGAGAGCTTGGCATTAAAGTGTATTTCTGAAGCTTCCATGCTAGGTTTTTATCAGTGAGCTTACAGGTGGTACAGTGCTCGTAGTTGTATGGTACTGTGTGTAGGAGTTGGAAAAAAAAAAATAGGCGTTTTTGTTCATGGAGTAGTTGCACTGGTTGGTGCTCTTTGGAGGGTAGAATAAAGTAGAAATACTATTTTGGTCTGCCAGTGAGAGGTAGAGAGCGAGAGATATCCTGAGTGCCCGTGACGCCCGCATCACTGGCACAAGTGGCCCTCGCGCCGAGTGCCACCTGAAGTGCCTGCGAGAGTGGCACTGAGCCGAGTGAATTGCGTGCGTGTGGAGGTGAAGCTCGAGTCATGATTACTGAATTCATCGCTTGCTGAACTTTGCATCGCCATCATGACTACAGGCGCAAGGTAAGAGTGCTGTTCTTATTTTTATTTATTTATTTACGGTATTTATTTATTTGTCGTTGATTCTGGGCATAGACCTAGCAGCCCGTTCCCTTAGGTCCAGCAGCCCTCCCACGTGTCACAGACCTTGCATGTCACCACTTCAGCACTAACACCCACATCATTACCGAATACACACGAGGATCATCTCATGCAAGGCTGGTGTAATGATGTTAATGTTTTGTTTTTTAAGATGTTGGAACAAATCTCATGTCATCAAACTCCCCAGCCTTAGTCTAGGATCACACTCACCTCCTTTAGTACTCTTTATCATTACCTTTATTAGCAATTTTAGGTTCACTTTCTCGCCGCTAAAAATAAATAACATGGATAAGAATAATAAAATGCAGTATGTGAAATAAATCGCTGAAGGAAAGGTGATGAGGCCTCCTAAGTTGATGGGAATACGTGCCAGGGTATCGTAGTTTTCTTGACGGGACACATCGCAACACTTATATTTTAGCGATTTGTTTTTCCATATCTCACCTTTAATTTGTCATGTGTTGCTTATGCCTCTTTTATATCACAATTTGCATCAGTAAGAGAATAATGAGGCGTGAAGCAGTAAATGAATCGCTAAGGAAGAAATGTTACGTAAGTCTTTGTAATTGCACACACACTGTAGTTTGTATCAGTAACGTATAACAGATAAAATAGGAACTAAATCGCTAAGGAAGATATATCACTTAGTTTGCATCAGTAACGTATAACGAATAAAGTAAGAAATAAATCGCTAAGGGAGAAATATCACGTAGTTTGTATTAATAACATATAACGAATAACATTGGAAATAAATCGCTTAGACACCAATGCTTATGTCTTTCTAATATCATAGTTTGCATCAGTGGTGGACAAGAGTATAATAAGGAATAAAGTGGTGAATAATTCGCTAAAGAGGATATGTCACGAAGTCTGACTCTCACAACCCACCCGCCACTTCCACACGACTGGTCACACGTTTCAATGTCTCCTATCTATCTGTCTATCTATTGCCAGGCGCCGCAATCCCGAAAGGGGTGGCCACAAACAAATCGCCTCCATGTCGCCCTGTCTCCTCGAAATTTAACCCATTTACCTTGTGGACGTCTGTATTTTATTTTTGCTACTGCCCGACGGATTTATCTCAGAACCCCCTAGTTGTAGAGGGATTTATGAACGCTCTGTCTACATTGTACACTCTGATGTCTGGCGGGTTCTCGTGCGGTTAGGAAGATTACTAAACACCTCTTCCTTACCGGTTTATTCCTGATTCTGCCCCGTTACTATATTCTTTGGTATTAAGCAAAATATCTCGACATTAAAACAGATATAGGAGGCCAAGAAGAGGATATTAATGGGTAGTTTGGGAAATAAATCGCTGAGGAAGAGATGCTAGGGAACCTCCTTACCCTACGACAGTGTATATGAAGTTAAATTAAACAAGAAAGACGTAAGAAAGTGGTAGATGTTAGCTCACACCGTCCATAGATAAGATGTGTATTTAATGCTGCCAGGGACGTTGGGTGTTCTGCATATTAAGTGATCTGGATCACACCTTCTACACCCCCAGCCCTCCAGAGCCCCCTAAAGGTGTAAAGGAGAATTGGCTTTATTTATTTAGTTATTTATTCATTCATCTGTTCATTCATTCTTTCGTCTGTTCATTCATTCATTCGTTCATCCATCCAATCCATCCTTTCATTCATTCAGTCATTTATTCATTCTTTCATCCATCCATCCATCCATCCATCCATTTATTCATTTATCTATTATGCATTTTTATTATTTATTTCCTCACATCGTTCCCTGGCATCCAACATTACAAATTGGGGACCTTGATCTCACATCGATGGTTGCAGGTCGTGTTCTCGGAGAAGACTGGGCTTGGGAATTATATCCTTGTCTAAACTAACCCCTTCTCTACGATGACGTGGTTTAATGTGTCACAGCCAGACGATTTCATTTAGATTAAGGAAATCGTTTTGTGAGCAGAGGATTTACTGAAGTCTTGTCTCTCTAGGTTCCATAACACCTCTTCCCTCGCGATTTATTTTTGGATATGGCTGGGTAATATTCTTTTTGTACGTTATTTATGCAGAGTATGGCGATATTGGAAGGATTTGTAGAAAGCAGAAGAGGACAATAAGATGTAATAAGTAAACTAAATCACCTAGGAAAAAGTGTTTGGGAGCTTCTTCAACCAACAAGAATTATGGACCTTAATCTGTGTAAAAGTGATTCTGGTGGTCCATAGCGGGTTACTGACTCACGTGTACTCGATAGGCACGGACTTAACCCTCTCTCTCCCTCAGTTTCTTTTGTCACCTCACCCCGATGACGTTTTTAATACTATTGCTACTACCAGACGATTTTATTCAGCTTTGGAGACTGACTACTACTACTACTACTACTACTACTACTACTACTACTACTACTACTACTACTACTACTACTACTACTACTAGAGGAATCAACTAAACCACTACACCATCAGACTGAAGGGGTTAAGGTCCTATCACAGCGTCTCAAATGCCTGTCTCTCTCACCAACACCTGTGCGTCACACCCACACACACGTCCATACAACTCACAAGCAGCAATTACCCCAGTTACTCCCAGCCACGCCTCTCAGTTACTCCAGTTACTTGCACCCCAGCCACGCGAGGCACAGTAACTTGCACCCTACCACGTTTCACCAGTTACTCACGTTACTGTTACCCGCGTTACTTGTATCCCGCCCACACCTGTCATGTTACCTCTGTTACCTTTACCCCACTTGTAGTTATCTTAATTATCTGTACCCCGGCCACATCCCTAAAGCTACAGTTACCCCAGTTACTCTGACCGAAGCCACGTCACTCAACCTGCAGTTACTCAGATTACTCGTGTCACACCCACACCTCTCAGGCCAGTTACCTCCAACCACTGACACGACACCCTTACCACACACCACCACAACCACACACTGCCACACACCACCACACACCGCACAGCTGCCTTGCCACATTACCCTCAGTCACACCCACCCTGCCTATACCCCTCCCTTGCCACACAACTCTCCATTCACGCTCACTAGTCTCGCCCACCCCAAACGCACACCATTCTACTCACACTCACTTCATTCACTCTCACCTCAACATTACACCTTTCAGCTACTCACACACCACCACACACCACATCAACTACACACGTCCTCAACCACACACCACCTCAACCACACACCACCTCAGACACAGACAGCCACAACCACACATTACTAAACTACACACCAACACAGCCACATACACATACAACCCCACAAAACCACATTTACACACACCATCACAACTACACATCACCGTAGCCACACACCACCACAACCACAAACACCCCAGTCACATACTACCACAACCACACACAACACCGACACCGCACCACCATAACCACACACCACCACCACCACTACACACCACAAACAGGCCTAACACCATAACCACACATCATCACAACCACACACCATCACAACCACACAACATTGCAGCCTCAGACACCACAACCACACGCCACATCACAACCACGCCTCGGAACCACATCTTTGCCCTTGTGTCTACGGTATGTGCCACACCAGCGCACTTTTTATGCATTCATCCGTGGCCACACACAGCAGTAGACTAGGAAGTGCGTTTCTGATGTCCAGGGCTCCACCTACCGCATACCAACAGCGAACCGATCCCCAGGTGCCTTCAAACCTCACCACTTGGGCACTAACACCTGTGACATACTAGGGATCTGTCATTCATGTCTGTTTACAAGTATGAATGGGGTTGTTTTCAGGACATGTCATGGGGGCTTTATGGAAGAATACTGAACATAGAAATACCGACTTCAAATGAATCTTTTTCCACATGATTACCTGCTCTGATCTCTAGTCTGTGCGCGCCTCTCTTACCTCACTCATTACGCTCCATTTCACCTCACATCTCTCGCCAGACTCATCCCGTACGGAACACACTGACACCTTTAATAACTCCATACGGAACACACTAACGCCTGCAGTAGTCTCCAGTCATACGGAACACATTTACGTCTATCTAAGTCCCCAATCATACGGAGCACATTTACGTCTATTAAAGTCCCCAGTCATACGGACCAGTATCACCTACGGTACAATACTCCCCAGTCATATGGAACACAACACCACCTGTAACCACTCATACGGAACACTAACTCCAGGGACAGTCCCCAGTCATACGGAGCACAATAACACTCATTACCACTCATACGGAACACACTAAATCTACAATTGCCCCGAGTCCCCCCCCCCCGTGCCCACCCCAGCCCTAATCACACACTCCCACACACATTATCCACAATTTATGCCTTCGTGATTGGCCACTGCGTCAGCTTGCGTGGCTCTTAACCCCATTCACTAAGAGGGGAAAGCTACCCTAAGTTAAATACGATAGGTTAACTCCTCCCTTGCACGAAATCCCTCCTGATAAAAATCGTCCAGTTTGTAGCAGTGATAGTAAGCGCTTGAATTCTGTGCCGTATTTTCTTTTAGATGATTTTATTCAGCAGAGGATTTTTTTTTTTTTACTGTAGGGATGTATAGCTATAGTCAAAACAAACCTCATCACGGCTATAGCTTTTTCCCAGATAAAAAATAAAATGTCTGTAGATGGCGAGATTTAAATGTGAAAATATGCCCGAGTGTTGAAGAGTTAATGAAGAGTATTTATATTCCTTTCTCTTTGGTTGGTCGCTCCTAATTTAAGCAAGGTCTTCTAGTGGCGGCAAAAAAACAAAAAAACAAAACATAAATAAACAAAGAGGTGGGGTATTGAGAGAGTAAGCGACGATTCTAACTCTTTTACCACGAGAGGTTTGGCCTAAGCTGATTGAAGTCGTCTGAGTGTAGCGAGAATATTTCAAAACATTGCTTCGTCTCCCTTTAAGCTAAGAGAGAAAAAATCACTTGGCATTTGCAAGAATAATACACACGTGGTCTTAGCACCTGAGCAAGGGTAGGAAGAAAAAGGAGAGGAAGAAGGAGAAGAAGAAAAAGAAGGAGGAGGAGGAGGAGGGGAAAAAAAGGTGAGCAAGCAGGGCAGGTATATTTGGGCACAGTGGAGGTCAGCTGCTACTGGTATCGGGCCCCAGGTGGAGGTGGAGGTATGCCCACACCTGCGTCGGGACTTACCTGCCTCTCCACCTTTCCTACCGTAGAGTCAGTCGTAGTGGAGGCTTGCGTGGAGGGTTTGTCCTGCCGCCTACGTAAATATTAGTGCTGGGTTGAGAAGTCATTGGGTAGAAGATAGTACAATAGCTACCTCAGACACACTTCACACTGCCGCAACACACTCCATGCTACCACAGCTTAAATGTGCCTCACACTGTCCCGTTCTTCGCTGCCGTAATTCTTTCACACTGCCACACGCCACACCTCACACTTCTACACTCCACAGTCCCACACTATACACCACATGATCACACATCTCACCCTGCCACACCACACATATCTCACACTGATACACTATCCACTGCTACATCTCTCACACTTGCCACACTTAGCACTGGCACACATCTCACACTGCAACACCTTACACATACCTCACACTGCCACGCTTTGCACTGGCACACATCTCTCAGTACCACACCTCACACTGTCATTCACATCCCACTGTCACACCTCACACTGCCACATATCACACACCTACCCTACACCTCACACTGCCGTACCTCACCCAACCACACCTCACACACACACATCTCACGCATCCACACCTCAGACTGCAACTCCTCACACTCATACACACCATCACACACTGCCACCCTTCACACAGCCCCCACCTCCCCTTCCCGGCTGAGGCTCTTCCAAAACACACTTTAGAATCCTTATTTTTTCCTTATCAGCACCTTACGACGCCTTGAAGAACCGTTTGTTATCGTAAGGCATAGTGATGGGCTGGAAGGGATGAGCCAAGTGGCGGAGAGTCGTGTAGGGGGAGTGTGAGTCTCGCCTATATGTTTATTTTAAGTGAAATATGAAGACAACTTGCGCTTTCTATGGCACTTGAAATAGCCGGGGAAATGAACGTGGGTTTTATAGCGATGCGTTCTGAGGAGGGAAGTGATTATGAGCTTTTCATCTTACGCATTTTTGAGTGTGTGGATTATGGATTTTTTTTCTTGGCTACGTGATTTTGCTCCTCGTTAGTTGTTGCAGTGTTGGGTGTGATTGAAAAAGTTAATTGACCTTTTCAGTTTGGTTGTGATACGTATTAAAAAGCGGACCGAGTAGCCATTGAATGTTTCCTTGCATCGTCACCTTGCCTTTCAGTAGCCGTTTTACTGTTGGGTGTGACAGGAGGAAACAGTAACAGCCCACCATTCAGGCGGACTGTAACAAAGTGCGTCGAACCAGTGGAGTCTAAAATATTTTTCTTGTGCCCCTGTACGTATCCCACGCATCAGATATATTCTTTTGAAAAAATATTGCACTGTACATACCAGTCTGGTCAAACCGAACTGTGCGTTAAATGTTCGAGTACTGCCCCTAAATTCTCTAATACTTCCATACCATCAGTTTGGCATTTGTCATACGCACGTTGTAAGCAATTTTTATCAACCGTGTGAAGCTAGTGAGGAAACTGCTATCATTTTTGCATGGTGCCGCCGCCTGTGCTGTGAGGGGAGAGCTTCGTGTCTGTCCTCTGTCTGTACTACGGCACTGGACTCCCCCAAAAGGTAAAAACGAATTATTAAGGAAACTAAGCATGCAGGAAAAAATGAACAGTATTGTTAACTGCAGTGTATTTCATTTCGGATGTCGAAAGTCATAAATTTTCTTGTCCGGATACCATTATACGAATATATGTGAATGTATAGTGATCATTACCGAATATGTGAGTATATATACATACATACATAAATACAGACTGCAACATGAATTCAATCCCAGATCAGAGAAAAAATAATCACTTTTTTTTTTTTGGCGGAACTCCCTAAATAATAACATTTTTCTTCCCAGCCAGTAACTACGGTGTAATAAAACTCTACTTTTTCCTGGTGTAGGACCCATTTTTCTCGCTGCTTTGGCACTAGCAAAAAAATACATTGTAGACAGAATACATTGAAGACAGAATACCGTAGTGCTGTACAGACTTATACTTTGTTTTTCGCCCTTTATATGAGAGAGGGGGGTGTGAGTTGGGAGCGTGGTAGTGGAGTGGCAGGGGACAGAGTGACATGGAGGCGATTTGTTTGTGGCCACCCCGTGCGGGATTGAGGCGTCTGGCAATAGATAGATAGATAGATCTTTGTCACGCCACCCTACGCAGGACGACGATAGTTCAGAAAGGCTCGTCGTTACTGAGTAGGGATTTAGAATGATATACAGCAGTATTTCAACACACGATTTCTTACTGCACTTTACCGTAACGCGCTTCCATTGGCTGTATTTTTAAACCTTCAGCCCGAGGACCTCCTTTGTGGCTAATTTCAGACCTCCTCCTTCTGCTCAGGTGTGGTTGTTGGGACTGAAGGGGCTAGATCCAGTCCTTCTTAACCCTTTCAGTCCAAGGCCCCGTATTCTCGTCGGCTAAGGAAGCTCCCCAACACCTTTACCTAAGCGATTTATTTTGCTTATTACACCTTACTGTCCTATTCTTTGGTATGGAAATCCCGCAAACATCGCCATACTCTACATAAATAACGTACAGAAGGATATGAAGCAGCCCTATCCAAAAATAAAACGCTAAGGAAGAGGTGCTAGGGAGCCTCCTCACCCAACGAGAATACGAGCCAAGTGTCCTAAGATAAACAAATAATCCTGTGATGATAAAATAAGTCGTCGTACTGAAGAGGTTTAAAGATTAGATTAACTCCTTCACTACGGGTATCTGAGAAAGATTAAGATCGTCTGGTGGTGTTAAGATTAAGATCGTCTGGTGGTGTTAAGATTAATTTAAGATCGTCTGGTGGTGTTAAGATTAATATTAAGATCGTCTGGTGGTGTTAAGATTAATATTAAGATCGTCTGGTGGTGTTAAGATTAA
>JAGKTI010012174.1:0-25069 GCA_018397915.1 Birgus latro | reverse complement strand
GACTCACTCACCTACACCACCTGACTCACTCACCCACACCACCTGACTCACTCATTCACACCACCTGACTCACTCACTCTCACCAGCTAACTCACTGACCCTCACTACTTGACTCATCCTTCACCTGACACCCTCACCATTTAACTCATCCTCACCACCTGACCTGCCATGCTTGACTTTCTCTCACCATTATTCATACCCTCACCAGTTGACTCATTGACATAACCTCCCTTACCCCCACCACTTTACAGTCTCACCACCTAACTCACCCATATCATTTCACTCAGCTTTAACACCCCCTAGTGCTGTGCAGTCTGTCCTGAGACCTATCCCAAGTACTTTCCTTCATGACCTAAGAACTTTCCTCCCTGACCCAAGAACTTTCCTCCCTGACTTAAGAACTGTCTTCCCTGACCTAAGTACTGTCTTCCCTCTTGACTTACTTTATCTGACTGTTGCCCCTGACGGCTGCAGGTGACTGACGCAGGACTTATCTTTTGTAGGGGTGGGAGGCGGTGCGTGCCGGTGCGCTCATCCCCATGGTGGAGATCCGTCAGCCCTCCAAAACCTCCACCCCCACTACCCTCGCCTCCCTTATCGCCGGGAACACCTCCATGGGCGCCGCCACCCCCGTTGGCCCCAACGGCAGCGCCTTCACCCCTTACACTGCCCCTGGCACCCCCAGAGGCAGCACCCCGGACCTGGGACAAGTGGCCCCATCAGACAAACAGGCATTCATGTGCCCTGTGTGTGGCAAGCAGTTTGGTCAACCATACAACTTGCGTCGCCATCTGACCACACACACTGGTGAACGACCCTACCGCTGTCCTCACTGCAACTACGCTGCATCGCAGAATGTACATCTGGAGAAACATATTCGCCGCATCCATCTCAACAATGGCCAGAACTCTTCTCCTCATGGGGTGGGGTCAGTTCATGCCTGGACAGTTGAGCCAACAACAATCACACCCTAAACCTCATGTTCAGGTGCATTGTACACCAGTACATTATACATTACACTAAGCATTACACCTTACATTATACAATATACTTATATCTGACCATTATACCATGCATATCACCGACTCCATACACCTTACCCTCACAAGACTGCATACCATATTTTTAGCCCTTCTCCATGTACTGCAGTTAAGAGCTACAACATTGGAAATTTTTTCACTGTATGTCACTTCCACCCACTTCACATAAATATATGACACCTTACAAAGCACACAAACATTCCAGTGTGTTCTTGTGTGTCATATTTTGTTCAGAAGGGCTGTACTTACTGATAGGGCTTTGTTTTAAAAGGATATTCTTGATATTCTTTATGGTGTACACTCATCATAAGCAGCTTTCACTAAGTGTAAACATGAGTTCTGAAAAGTTGTTTAAGCAAAGCCAGAATGATTAATGCAAATGCAGTACAGGACACACTAATAGTACTGATGGCATACAGTACCGTACCAGTGTTAACATATTCAGAAGCACTGGTTATTTTTTGTTTTATTAAAGCTAACCAAAGCACTACGTAACACAGTGATGAATTACAGTACTGTATACTAAAAATGTTTGGAATTACAGTACATATCTGACTTAAGAAAAAGCAAATATAAGTACATTTATCATTGTACTTGTAATTAATAGTCATATAGATAACCATATATATTTTCCTTTTACATAAGCAAACACATGAGCCTTATGAATGCCTTTTTAGAAATAAAAAAATGAGCTATATTTTTTGTGCTTTTAAGAAATTATTTTCTGGACATAGATAATAAGCATATAGTTTTCTGTAATATATAGATAAATATCAAATTTAATTTAATGTATTTTTCTAATGTATAGTTATATCTAACATACAGATTTGAACAAATAGAAATTCTCAAGTTATTTTCATATTTAATCTTATTTATTATATACTAGTTTTAGCTGTACCTTTGGGATTGGGTATGGGTCTTATGTTACAAAGAATTAATTTATTTTTGCATGAAGTTTAGGGTAATTTACACAGTATTTAAAGGATTCACAGAATTCTTGATGTGTTGTTTTGAGGATACTTGCAGTGCAGCTATTAGGTAGTGTTCTTTGCTCAACAAGGAACCAAAAGCCTTGCCATTTGTTGTGGTTCCAGGCTCATCTAACATGAACCTATGGACTACAGGATGAAGTTACCTTCCTCCTGCAGTCCACCATCCTTCTTTGAGGGAATAGGGAAGAGTTGAGGGACGTTTTGCATAACTGACCTGTAGAACCACGCAGCTATATCAGTGCCACCATGTGAAGGTATTCCCCTCCAGCATCCCTCCTCACCTAAAAGGATTAACTTTTCCAAATCCTTCTCAGATAGAATAATGGAGAGTCATTAATCCTTGAATTCACCTCTCCTCTTTCACCTCAGACAAAAACATTGAGATTTTTGTGCTAGGTTAAGATGTCATGTTAACCAATATAGGACAGTTGCAGTCTAGAGGCTGCACTTGTCATCAGTGACCTGTTACAACTGTAAGAGAGATAATATGAAATAGAACACTTTATGAGACATTTCATGCTTTGTGTATAAGAGATAAGAAAGCAAATTGAGATTTATTTGTAGTTTGTCTGTTATAACATATCATTACTGCATCTGTCTTAAGATGTGACGTTGAAGTTAGCAAGACCCATACTAAGTTGTATAGTAATGTGTTTCAGGCAATAGTCACATATTATGTATTAACTTTATTCAGTTATTCATATGGTGAGGGTATGTGTGAACTTTGTGTCACTTCAGTGTGGCTGAGCTGTTGGTTCCCTGGACCATAATGAAAATGAGGATCATATTGAAAACAAGGTTATTGGGATGCTGTTGGATAATTCTAGTGTTTCTTTGTTTACTATGTACTTACCTGGTACTTTACTATTATTATTTATTAATTTGCATGGCCATCCCCTGTCCAGGGATTCCAGTAGGGAACAAGGTGTTGATGATAATACATTACAAGAGCATGCATAAGTATTTTTCGTCTAGGTTTTACTTTCGGCAGGAATGTAGATTGCATAATTTTGGAATACTTCATATATGTTACATAAATAACAGCTCCAGGTACCAGTACCCCATCATATTTCAGTAACCTTATCTTATGGTATGATACTCATGTAATGAAACTCAGTCTTCACATGAGAGATTTCTGATCATTAAGATTCATGATTCACAGTCACATGGTTTGTTGGAATGAGCAAGATCTGGTAGTACAACTCTTGACTGCCAGTTCTTTGTACATTTTAGATCAGAGAAGTGACATGAACATACCAAGAAGAGTTGTTTTGTTTAGTACCAGTAAAAAAAAAAAAATGCCATGTGTTTAGCCTCATTAAGCAAGGTGCACCATTTAAAAATCGTTTGCAATTGCAACAACAGAATAAAGTAATATTTTGATTGATTGAAGTGGTTCTAATTGATGGAGGAGCTAATAAGCATATCATAACTGAATCTAATTACTTTTACCACTCATACTGTGAACTGATGTGATTTATGCAGCTATTGTCATATACTTATACTGTCTTGTGATAACCAGTCACAAGTTTTGGATTAACAGTTGTGTAATATTGTTTGTCATACTTACAAATGTAATTACCTTTAAGTACAGTTTATTTGCTGTTAGTTGTTTCAAGCTGTATGTTTCTTTATGTTGATGAAATATGTGCTCAACACTGAAGTGGTCCCAAATTTTGTAACTGTATTACTTATGAAATTACATTACTCTGCAGTTATTCTTTTGGAGTCTGTCAAATTTCAGTACTGCATACCCATACTTAATGATACACAGTATTTTGATGGTAAAACATTTTGTAGCAGTTAATTTGGCTAGCATTTGTACATACTGTAATTAATGGGTATTCCTTACTTATAATCTGACTTCATAGTGTAGGGGACCGATTGTACTTAATCCAGGTGACAGTACAGTACATACTGTACTGACAAAATTAACATGATCAAGATGCATATGTCAGGGCTGTTTAGTTATTTTTTAATTTTATTTATTGTATTTAGTCAACTTCTGATTTGTGGAGATAATTGGAGGATTTTTTTTTTCTTTGAGTTATCTTTGTTTTGAAAGTCCATATTAAGCTTTTTCTCTTAACTCTGTTTCTTTGCACAAAGGTTAAATATTTTAGGCCTAGTGTGGTTTTTATTTTTGATCATAGCATGATTATGGTATAAACACTTCAGCAGTCAGAGAATGATATTACAAATCCTAGATATTATATATGTATATAGATTTTTACTTTAGTTTTTCTGATGCACACGTATCGTAGTGTGTATACATTAGTTAATACTGAGTGTAATTTTTTTTTAATTATTATTTTTCTTTTTTTATTATCAAGTTGTGAGTAAAGTATTTGTTGTGACTGAAGGGACCAGTTGCTTGCTAGGAATACTAGGGGCAGTATTCTTGTCAGGTTAGAAGTCCTACTAGTACCTCTTCCCAAGTGTTTCACTATTTATTCCAGTTCTTTTGGGGATTTTCTTGTATGCATTTATATCTTTTTTATTACTGATAAGTAGTCTACCTTTCATATTCACTGGTAATGACACAAACTTGCCCACAAATGGTAAAAATTCACAAATAATTGGTATATCCCTGAAGAATCTGTCCCTGTAGTCATAAATCATCAGGGCTGTTGCCTTTGCAGTGTCCCCAAACTTCATCAGACATTATTATCTACATATTAAAAGTTAATTTTGAGATGAGTTAACAACAGGATTTTTAAAACCATCTCAAAATACACATTCAGCAAGCACATTTTAGAGTGGTAATCAACCGCAAATGACTGAAACTGCAAACAGTAAACCCGTGAATATAGAGGGGTGACTATATTGTGTAAAGATATAGCCAAGAATTTAACATACCACATAGATAAATAAACCAGTCATTAAGAAGTGCATGGGAGCCTCCTGAACTGACAAGAATACAATCCTAGAAGTTATTAGGAGCCTCTAGGTCTTCATCAGGATTTGTTTTTAAACTTAATAGCTTCCTTAGATTTAAGTTTATTATAGTATGTATGAACATATCCAGAGATATTATTTCTGAAACACACTGTAGCATTTATATAATTACTGTATTGTGAACTGTGTAGCCAGAACAAACTTATATGATGGTGCTAATGATACCTTTTATGAAACAGTTGAATGTACATTGCTATGGTAATAATAATTATTATGAATATAGGTCCTACAGTACAGCACTGGAAATTTAGCTGGAAAACAGGTTTTTATAGAGGCCTGATCAGAAACTCATTTTATCTGGTATTATAGGAGGTCTTATAGACACCTAAATAAGGAAGTATTATTGCAGTTTTAAACATTTACATCCCCAGGTTGGTTTGTTCAGTGTACTTTGGTTTAGTTAGGTTAGATTAGATTAGGTTAGGTTAGAGTATGCCAAAAAATAAAAAATCAGATAACCTTGACTGTCCAGAGCAACTTAACAGTAATGCCATCCTAAGCAGCTCTTCCGTAGGTGTCAGAATGACCAACGAGTGTACAGATATTAAAAATTTGCTTATAACCAGATTCTCATACCACTAAAAACTATGATATACTGCACATGTATAGTGCACGTGAACATCTCCAAATATTTATATAAATCTGACAGAACATAAGTTATATAAATGCAAGACTTGAAGTATGTTATGTATTCAGCTTTATTAACCAGTCCATATGTTTTTCATGGTAAAGTATTATGTGTACAGTACTTTATGGTTCAGTGCAGTAATAATATCAGTGCTGTAGTATGTTTTATGTTTTTGGCCTTTCTTAAAGTATGAATGTAGTTTCACTGGCACAGGATCATTAGTTATTGGAGTTGAATTATTTTTTTTGTGTAGTGGCACCTGGCGGCCTAGTGTTTAGAACTCCCCAGTTGGAGTGACAACCTTGAATAGTTCAGTACCCAAGAGGTGACTGGGGGTACTGCCTTCATGCAGTGCCACCTAGCACAGTAGGCTGGTCATCTACACTTAAATGTACTGGACTGCAGTAGGCTTGCCTTTGACTCCTACACCTCAAAAGGGATAAGATGGGATTGGCTCCCCTCCCCCCCCATTCAGAGAAATTGCTGTTTCCAGTGAGAGTTCTAGATTTATGATGTGAATATTGGTGTACATTATTTTTTTTCTGTGTGTGTTGTGCTTCCACTTAAGAATTTATATAGTACTTGATTCTTCCTGTTTTTGTGAATCATACTTCTTACAAAACAACTGTGATCATTATGCCTTCCATTTTTTTTTTTTTTAATATAAAATTGTGAGTTGGGACTTTAAATATCTACACAAGTATAACAGCAAACATTTCATTTCTATATACTGTTTAAAAGGGATAATATTTTTGGTACTTTTGTAGTAGGCTTTAAAGCTTTTCTAATAAAGGTTAATGATTAAGTGCGACTCATTACACCGGCTTCATTCATCTCGTGCTATTCTGTCCTGTAAAACAGAAAATATGACATATTTATGTTAATTATGCCTTCCATTTATGCAATGTATATGGCTCTGTCATCTTAATGAGTTTATTTCATTTTCTCAAGGCAGCTCCCTGCAGGTAAATAAATTTGTATCTGTTTGTCTGAATGAGGTTGTTTTCAGTAGACTATGAATGCTGCAATTTGATATTTATGGACTGTGCTAAAGTGATACCTAGGCTGGTTAACTTGTTAGTTTTGAATGACCTGCTATGTCATACAGCATTTTTGGCCACCTTCAGTTACTTATCAAGCCCAAGAAACCAAGATCACCTAAAGTGTCAATAACTAACACAATTAATGTTTTGGCTGGGAATAAAGAACTGTAGTACAGTATTTTATATCAGCTTTCAATGGGCCATTTCACATAACTCATAAAAAAACACTTCATCCAGAGGCTTTAACTAGAATTTTTAAAGCAGACCATAAAATCGTCCTGTCAAATAAGGAGCAAACGTTGCATTTCTTTACAGTTATTGCATGTCACTTCATCTTGCGGTGCCAAAGTGTGCTTGTGGTGCAGTGAACTCACTTCACTGTTATGATGTGTTATCTCTCTCTCTTATAAAATAGAGGAAATTTTGTGTTACTGGTTTGTCATGCACAGCCCATCATTCTACATCATGGCAATCCTAGTCTGTTGAAATAAACCATTGAAAACACATGAAAGCAAATTTCTCATGAGCAGCATGGAGAGTATTTCAGTAAAAACTGCATGATTTAGTCACTTATTATTTACCACAACTGAGAAAGTGTGATGATGATGCACTTAATGTTGCATGGCACCTGAGTTCTTAATGCATTTGTGTTTGAAATTAGCACAGTATACGGTATTCTTCTCTTTGCCGATATTGTAATGAACAACACTTTACATGTTACAGTACAGTATGTGTTTGATTATGGAGACTCTAATTTACAGTTTGATGTATATTTTATACATTAAAATAGTACTGCTGATGATCACTACAAAGGTACAGTATGGTAGTTGAAAGTATTGAAACAGTTTTGTATTTTGCCCATAATTTTATTGCTATTATCTGTGTAATGAATATTGCTCCTATTCTGTAATGAGTAGACCAAGAAATAATGCTTGGATATAACCTAGATATTTTTACATGTTATCCAGATGATGATTTAGTATACAAAATCACATCTCTTTCTTTCTCTCTGTCTCTCTCTCTCTCTTTTTTTTTTTAGTACTGTCCATGAAAGTAATATCTGAGAAAACTCCTACACTTTAAGTCCATTATGTGCAGTTGATCATACATAAAAATACAGAACAGTACAATAAAAATGAAAGAGTTAGATACAAAACTGTTATACAAAAGTATTCTTTAGGTTATCTTAGCGATCTGTTATAGGACTTCTTCCTGTTACAGCTTGCATGCCTGAAAGTGTGTAATGCATATGTTTTCACTTATTGCTTCACACTGACTGCCTTGCTTACTTTATTAATAATCTGCCCTAGTATGTTAACCAGTTTTATGTTGAATTGTTTGGTAGAATGTTATTATGTAGTTATGCAACTCATAATTGTATTGATTTAATTAACTACTAATTAGAGTTCCATTTTGATGACAATTTCTAATCACAACTTATGAAATTTAGTAAACTGTATTGTACATCAGTAAATATTTTGTACAGCTTTGAAATTGCTCATGGAGGAAGATGATGTACATTTTACTACAGATCAGTGTAACTGAAGTGATTATTTTAAAATAATTAAACAGCAGTATCACAAACCTTTAATTTCATAGAGGTCGTGTAATAGCTGATCAGATGGATAAGTGCTTAATATTGCTGGGAGAAAAATGCTTTAAAGTAATATTTATATAGATGATATAATTGCAAATGAGATAAACAAGTACTTAGTGTTCCTGAGAGAAACAAGATATGCTGCACTTTTACTATGTATTAATACTGTAATGTGGTTGCAGGATGATGATGATGGTGAGGTGGACAGTGATGGTATACGAGGTGGGTCGGGCTCCCTCTCAAGTCCCAATGGCCCTCCACTGCTCACACCAATATCACAGGTGAGACATGTTGAGTCAAGCCACATCAGGTAAATTATGCCCATGTTTGGCCCCATAAGGGATTTTTTTTTTTTTTTTAATGGCTTCTCAATCGATGATTTATAAGCAGTGTCAGTCACTTGTTCAGATTCACACCTAACACTTTTATCTAATTGGTTAAGCTAACGCTTCAACTGATAAAATGGAGGTCAGTGTCACTTAATGCAGTATGTTCATATTTTGTCTTAAATTTTGAACTGACCCTCCATGAATCACAGGTGGTGGCTGAGAAAGTTCAGCTCTGTGGACAAGTTAGCTGGTGCAAAGTATAGTTTAGTTTGTTTTTGTTACCTCCAGGTGGCTTTATTCAGCGTAGGAGGATTTGTAGTAGTGAAGGGGCTTATGAAGGTAGGAAGTGGATAGTTACCGTCATCCATAAACGTATTATCATGGGGTAGCTGTGGGGTCAAAAGCCCAGTAGCTGACCTTGAATGATGGTGACAGATAGCAAATTCAGCCACATATACGAAGTCAGAGTCCAGGCTCAAACTACTTCCCGTACCATACATATCTCTTCTACACACACACACACAACATTCCCAGATGTCGGTTGGTGTTAGACTTGGGTTGCATCAGGCGGAGGAGAATGAAAAATTCCAGACTCAGACCTGATGCCCAGGGTTATGATTGGCAGCAGTAAAGGCACATATCCATTAAAATGAGAAAGAGAGAGAGAGAAAAAGCCGTGCTTGTTGTTGTTGGCACATCAGCGGTACTGTAGTCAATTGACAGTGAGTTTTACTGTTAAAGCCATCAGCAGGTGGGAGTTACACGTATATGCATGGCCAAGACCTTTAGAATTGTAAAATCAAACACAGAGTAGTTGCACTTTGATATTTGACTCATATTACATTACTGTAAATATATACACTTGTCTATAGCACATGATTTCCATCCCATCCATGCATTACATAAATTAATTTCATTATATAATTAATAAAACTTAGGGAAACATTTATTTCTGTCCAAACCTCAAGCCCGGAGTCCTACTTTTGGCCCTTCAGCCCACTATATCACCCTCTAAATCTAATTTTCAGTTATCAAAATGCTTCTAGACACCATAGTTTGATGCTAGAATGCTTATGGTAGGCCTGCACTCTAGGTAACTAGAAAAGTTTCCCTCTTCACACAGCACCAAGTAGCCCTCCCGCCACCACTAGCTAGTTTGCTTGCTCATGTATTCACTCTTTCTCCCAAGCATCATACTGAATCCACACTAACACTCACTGGCTAACTTACACTCGCACCACACAACATTCTGAAAACAGATTTTAATTCATAAATCAGATTGTGTAGCATGGAAAACAGATGAATGTAGGTCTTACCTCTACATGTATAAAGCCTAGAGGAGGGGAGGTCACTTACTACCCATGGAGGCCTGATTTGGTGGATATGAGTGTCAGAGCCTTTATAAAGGAGTTGGAACACATGTAATAATTTTATTCAAGTTCTAGGCAGGTTGTATTGAAAAAGTCATGCGTTATTGGCAAGTGGACTGTAGATTTCTTTTAAGTACATAAAACCTTATGATTCTTTATTCACATCAGCATAATATCACTTATTTATAGTGAATTAAGTTGTGTAGATATTACATATTTTTCAGGAGATTGTTTACATCTGCAGGTAGAGTATATTCTTTGGGACATTAACAGTTACACATCAACAGTTTTGGTAATATTGTACAGTATTGTAGAGTCAGCTTAACTGCAGACTGTAACAAAAGCCAAGATTTCGTAGAGGTTTCACCTTTGTTAGTTTTACATGTGGCAGAATTTGCCTGCAAGTTTCCAAGTTTGGGTGTGAGGGAAATATTTTCATAATTTTTGCTGTGTTCAGGGGGTTAAATATAGAACAGTAGGTATTCCATGTACAGGACAGTTCTGTACATTGCAAATGCATTTAAGCAAAATTTTATTTCAGTATTCTGTGTTTTAATAAACAAAGGTTAAGTTTTTGTAGAAATGCAAACTAAGTATGTAAAATAACATAAAGGTCTTTACCAGAATCACTTTGCTTCTATTACCCAGATTGTCATTTTGAAGTTGATACATACTTTAAATTGACTGGAAACCATTCACTAACCATAGAGGATTTGTACAGTATTGAACACAGTGTTATTATAACTAATATAATAATGAGTGAGTGGCTTCCATTGGTTAAAAATTTAGAACTTTATTTATTTATTTACATTTTGCCCCATACCTTTAATCCAGTGACATTGCAAATTATTTTTACTCTTGTAGGTCCAGGTTACATTTCCATCTACATTATTCAGTGATTAAAGCAACCAAGCATAAGGTTAGTCAAGGACCTGGTAGAATTTTGCTAAGCTTTGGAGATAGCCCAGTGGAACTGAGTGTAACAATCTCATTAACCCAATGAGCTCTCATTTTATTTTTGCTATCTCCTGACAGTCTTAGTCAGCATAGAATAACTGTTTGACCTTCAGGAGTTGTAAACTTCTAAGGTGAATGAAATAATTTGGTAACAGCATGACTAAACAAAATGGACATTACCTACAATCAAAGGGATTGTTGTTGTGCTGTGTAGTCCATCTGACTGAGTAGACCCATCAACCACAGGCAAGCAACTGCCCCTGCAGGACTGTCCTTGCAGTGAACCAGTGTTTCCATGCAGTTGACAATGCCTTGCCACAGCAAGATGTGGGGATTAGTGTGGGAGTTTAGTTCCTGGGTGGATTCCTCATTTCCTCCTGACTCGGTTAACAGAGGCACCCCAGTATTGGGCTGTGTTGTTACCACCCAGCATTGTAATTGATTTCCTAAGTTACAGGAAACCATTTGGCTCATTACTCATTGTAGAGGTACCTGAAGTGGAAAGAAGAGTACACCCAACCCTCGGCCATTGCGCATTCCGCTATAGCGTTTTACCGCTATCACGCATGTATAAAAAACCTACCCAGATTCCTTTATCACGCACCAGCCTTGTGGATCGAGCGAAAAAAACTTGGCCAAGTGGACACATCAGCTGACCAACCAAAACATTCAAGATGGTGGAGGATGCTACTCAAGTAGTGATTGAAGAAGTTCATTTGATAAAGTCTGTGTGCTCAAGTGTGAATAAAACTCCACTATGATACATTAATAACCATTTTTATATACGTGATGATGATGATGGGAGGCCTTATACTTCGTCTTGGCTTGGAGATAGGTGCTTCGTCACCAACACGTTCACAGCAGTGTTACAAACAAACCTGTAAACTAGTCACTACAGTATACCCAGAGACTCTTAAATGTTTCATTACTTAACACAGTGAATTTGGTGAAGTTCAGCCTCCTCATAGAAGTGAAAAAAGTCCACAGTTGGAGCACTTGCAGTACACAGCTGAAGCGGCCGCCATCTTCTTTATTTATAAACAGTGGAACACGCCAATAAAGTCTGTACAGTATGCTCATTTTTTTACTATAATATGTTATTATGTGGTACAAAATGGGTATCTTAGGGGTAAATATTGAGGTCATGGCACCAGTTAGAATTATTACCCTAAGTTCTTCACTTCGTCTATCGCGTTTTCGGCTATAGCGCAGCCATGGCGGCACCAGTTAGGAGTGATAGCTGAGGGTGGGGTATATAGTAATAGTGATGGGAAGGATGGGAGATATAGGAAGAGAGGAGGACAGGCACAGAGAAAGAATGATAGACATGAAGGAAGAAACACTGGACTGACACTGTGCTGGTGCTCAGTATAGTTTGGTGGACAGTTATAGAATATCACTGTACAGTAGTCAGTTTTTTTCTCCTGGCAGAGCTGAGCCACTTTACATATCTTGAATACTAAGTTGTGTTTGAATGAAAATTGAGTCTTATGCAATAGGAAGGAGTCTCCCTCAAATCAGCCCCCAGATCAGATTACATTTGGTTATCAGAGTTGAAAGACACTTAGGGATCTTTGTCAGGTTAGAAAAAAGGCTCTATAATTTGCTATTTGAAAGGAAAATACAGTAGTTACCAGTAATTATAGTGCTGTGTTTGAGTGACTGTTACAGTACGATTTTTAGGGTAATGTAGCTTTGTATAGCAGGTATAGTTCATAGACATTTTATGTTCTTTGGTAGGCCCGGCAGTGTCAGCTGTGCTTGGTTACCCTGGCCAATGCCAACTTGCTGCGCCGCCACGTTGAGGACCACCACTTCCACATTCGCAAGTATGACTGTGCTCACTGTGGCAAGAAGTTCAAACGGAAGGAACACAAGGAACGACATGAACGCATTCACACAGGAGAGAAACCCTTTGCTTGCTACATTTGCAATGCAAGGTAAGGCACTGTGGATCACTGGTAAAGGCCTGGTAAAGGTAAAGTTGGGGACAGACACAGTGAGGAGCTTGACCACAACTCCTCCCTTGAACCTGTGTCATGTTACTCACCTGTTGTTCTGTGATACAAGGCCATTGCGTCATCCAGGTTACCATAGTTACCTCCTGTAGATGTCACCCTGGTATTCATATCACCCACCAGCCCACAAAAGGTGGATGGACACCTGAGTCAAGTGGCACTAGCTGCCTGCACCAGAATTTAAACTCTGGCAGTATCAGGCTGGTAGCTGTACAGTTAGCAACACCAACCATTCTGCTACTAGGGCAGCAGCTTTATTAACACTTTTATTTATTTATTTATATTTTTATTATTTTTTATATATACAGTATTATTATATAGTATTTTATTTTTGTTGATTTGGAAAAGGCCTTTGACAGAGTCCCTAGAGAGGTGGTGAAGTGGGCAATGAGAAAGCTAGGGTTGGAAGAGTGGCTGGTTAGGGTGGTTATGGCCATGTACATGGGTGCTCGCACCCAGGTAAAAGTGAATGGAGCTTTGAGTGATGAGTTTTCCGTGAATGTTGGTGTGCATCAGGGGTCAGTTTTGAGTCCCTCGTTGTTTATCATGATGCTTGAAGCCCGCTCACGTGACTTCAAAGATGGACTCCCATGGGAGATGTTGTATGCTGATGATTTGGTGTTGATTGTAGAGAATGAAAAGGAGGCAGAGGAAAGATTTAAGAAGTGGAGATATGGTATGGGGTACAAGGGCTTAAGGGTAAATGCAGATAAAACAAAAGTGATGATATCTAGGGTTGGTGGCAGTACAATCAGAGGAGAGGGAGAGTGGCCATGTGCAGTTTGCCACAAGGGTGTGGGAAGTAATTCCATCTTGTGTAGTGTTTGTGATAAATGGGTGCACAAGAGATGTAGTGGTATTAGAGGTAGACTGCGAGATGATGCTGATTTCATGTGTGCGGCGTGTCGGGGAGAGCAGGTGGAGATTGTTAGGCGTGAGAGGGTTGAACTTGCAGGTGAGTCTCTTGAGTGTGTGGAGGAGTTTCATTATTTGGGAGACATGTTATGTGCCGGAGGTGGGGCTGGAGTTAGCTCGGTTGCTAGGGTGAGAAGTGGTTGGAAGAAGTTCAGGGAGCTGTTGCCTCTCCTGACATTGAGAGGACTCTCCTTACGTGCTAAGGGGTCTTTGTATGCAGCATGTGTTAGGAGTGTGATGCCGTTTGGTAGTGAGACCTGGGCAGTAAAGGAAGAGGATATTCGCAGGTTTAAATGTACAGAAATGACAGTGATTAGGTGGATGTGCAGTGCGTCCCTGCATGCAAGGCCTGGGGGGGCTGGGTTTACGATGGAAGAGTTGAGAGGTAGGATGGTACTGGAGTGTAATGGTGTTGTGATGAGGAGAGGTAGGCTGAGGTGGTTTGGACATGTGGAAAGGATAGGGGATGATAATTGGGCACAGAGGGTGAGAGGTGTTAATATTGGGGGAGGGGTAGACTGAGAAAGACATGGGACGAGGTCATTAAGTGTGACTTAAGGGTTAAGGGACTGAACAGGGAGGCTGCCAGGGATCGAGCAGCGTGGAGAGCCGCCATTAGGTGACCAAGGCCGACGCATGGAAGCATGTTGGAGCCTTCAAAAATGAAAATGAAACGAATTACTATTATTATTATTATTATATTTTTTGAGAGAGAGAGAGATTGGTTGGCATAGATTGTACAGCACTATGTGTGTAGAATAAAATGAGATTTTGTTGGGATGTAGCTGGATGTGGCCAAAGCACCATACAGTGTATGTTGTTGTGCTCTTACTCCTCACCATCCCATATTGAAGAAGAGCAGAGGAAGTATGAATGCTTATACATAGCTAAATATGATTATCTGATTATGGTGTGATTTTAATGAAAAATACACCTTCAAACTGAAAGAGTTAATAACTCCATTCATATTGTACAAATATGATTTAAAATAATAGTTGGTATTGCTACTGACACTTAACATGCAAGGACAGAGTAACTTCATGACAGGCTTCATACACTGTATAATGGTACTTTATCTTAGTAATGTCATGTTCTGTGTGTAACTTGTTTTCATTACTATAGAAAAAATTAACACCATCTTCATAATCTTGATTGCATATCACTAAAAAAAGGAATGGGATTTTCATTATTGTGGATAGGTTGTTCATCTGTCACTTAATGCCCTTCTGTCCCATCAAGAGGTTAGGGGCCTGGGATTGTGTTACTCAGTCCAGACATTTAAGGTGAAGATAACCAGCCACACTACCACAGAATGACATTATTTGGCCAGTGAACTCCAACCATCCCTCAGATGTAATCTAAACCCTTGTGGTCCCCATCTGGCTGGAGTGCCTTAACCCACAAGACCACCAGGCATCATGTTACCATTCAGAAGAGTAAATTGTTTCCTGGGTTACAGTAGACCATTTGACTTGTTACAAAGTGTAGAGTCCTCTGAAGATAGTACTACACTGATTATGTGGATGTTGGGCCAGAAGGTGGTAGGGTGCAGGATAGGTTCTTTATAGTTTATTGTTTAAGACAAGTGTAGCTTAGACATGTGAATCAGATAACATAGTTTATTCATTTATTCTTTGTATTTCACAGATAATTTTATTTGGATTGGGATTGAATTTTCAGACCGGAGGGATTGTAGCCTTCACTATCCCTTTAAATATGAAGGGTGATTCCCAGGTTGAATAGAATCGTCTATAGGTAGAAATAATATGATATAAAATAATGTGGATCAATGAACAGATGGGGTCAGTATCTCCCATATGGTTAATTTTTATACAGTATATGATACCTGTGCTACATTGTTAACTCTTCCAAATAGTTACCTCTGCATGGTTACCATTATCTGTTATACGTTCACATTGCTTTCTGGACAGGTTTACCCAGAAGGAGCATTTGAAGGGTCACATAGAGAACGTGCATCACAAACATGGGGAGAAGGGTCTTGAGGGCCTCGGCGACTATGATCGGGACCTTGAAGACCGTGATGAGGACGAGGATATTGATGTTGCCCCTTCATCCTCCTCCCCTCCCCCACCTCAGCCATCATCATCCACTCCCTCACCCTCCCTGGCCCCAGTTTCATCCCTCATCTCCCTCGCATCAGCTGCATCTCCACTGACATCCATTCTCCCGGCGCCGGCCCTCCTGCCTTCGACATCTTCCCCATCATCGTCATCACTTTCTCTGGTTCCCTCATCGACTTTGTCCAGTGATCTCAACATGAACCAGTTCACTGCACTTTATGCTCCTGTCACCAGGAAGACAGTCAACTCACCCAACAAACACATGCAAACCATCACCATCAACTTCAATTAGTGCCAACCAGAAGTTAGCTTAGAATTAGGATATTTTTTTTTACTGTGTCATATTTTTTAATTGGTAATGAGTCCACTGCCAAAAGTTCAGTAGTTACTGATTAAGAGGTCCTGTATGCTTCTCACCTACAATGAATTTTCTTCCACAAACTGTCTCTATAAGATATAAGATATTAGTGTAATAATGAAATTTTTGATTGATAACAAATACAGGATTGCATTGTTCCTCATAATTAACAACAGTGTTACCATATAGCCACCAAAAAGGAGCCTCCAGACGTAGGTGACATGTAAGTAGCCTAGTTTCCAGTAGATGCCACAGGGGTGACACATGCACATTACTCTTCTGATATAGGTTTGAACATATATTTACTCTGTGTTGCATACTCATATTTCGTATGGCAAAAGTTATGTATTAATCAAATTTCTAGAACTTTTGTGGTTATTTATGTGTGTGCTGTGCTCACTCTGCGGGATAGTATTAAGCTTCCTAATTAGTTAATATACACTACCTGAGACATAATTGTATAACCATTAAGAATTATGACAAAAGACAAAACTGAGTGTATTGACTAAGTGCTTACACTTATGCTATTTCTTTGTTTAAAATGTAATGTACTACTGAGATAAGCTCTAATGAGAAAGTTTGGTGCCTTCAATTGCCCATCTGTGATACAAGCTTGGCTTCACTGCTGACCAGACCAAGCCTCGTCTTCCTACAACTTAGCACTACGTAGAACATATCATTTAGAGATGGAGACTGTTGGAGAATTAGATATTTGACACTGTGTTAGAAGTGATATTAACCAAAGTAGATGGGTAATAAAGCTTATTTTTGTATGAAAACTAATTTTTACAAGGGTCATAATGGTCCCATATATGCCAGTACTAATTACACATACTGTATTCTGATTTACAGAAAAAACTACATTCTCCTGAAGAAATTATTGTACAGTTTACCTTCTTGTTCCAGCTGATATGCTCTTGCTCTACTAACAGATCCTGATTTCCCCTGGTGCCTAGAACAGGAGAGAAAGAGAGTGAGAGAGAGAGGAAGAAAGAGACAGAGAGGAGAGAGTACGATGTTAATTATTTCTTAGGCATTACTGAATGTTGCTCCTTTAACAGCTTTAGCCAAGTTTAGTAGTTGCTCATTGTCCTGAGAAACTTGCATTTTATTTGTCTTGATAGCAAACTTCTCATTGGTGCTTGCGTGCCTTGTCTTGGTGATGAAGGGTGGCATTCTCTTTGATTGAGGAGACTCCCTACCACCTCTTCCTTACCAGTTTATTTCTGTATTTGATCCATCCATCCTTCCATCATCCAATCCTGTGCCGCCTCATAAGGAGCGTAGGAGCCAGGTGCTAGGCAAGTTGGTCCTGACATTTAAGATGAGAGTGACCAGCCTCTCTCATCCCTGAGTGGCATTATGTGAGCAATAAACCCCAACCACCCCTTGGATATAAACCTACACAGGCTCAATTAATATATTTTTGTGTAACCTGTGTGGAGAGTGGAATACACAGAGGAAGGTTGAGGAAGACATGAGAAGCTCTATGTGGAGACCTCTAAGATAGATTGGAATTTGATTAGGCAAAGGGTCATGATACTTGGAGCAGAACTGACCTAAAGTGAAAAGATCTGTATGTACTTGAATGGTCAGTGGTCTGTAAACATAAAGTATCATAGTGTACCTTGATTTTGATACTGTTGTAGGAAAACATAGACAACACACAGGTTTAAGGAATTAAGCAGAGTTGCTGTCACAGATTGTACAACATGGGAAAACCACCCTCAAGTACAGTAGGTCAACATGTGCAAGCATGAACAAAGCCTTTCAAAATGAAGCAGTGATGGTGAGGTGCATTATGTAAAAGAGTGCCTAAGCCTAAAATAAAAATAAGAGTGAGGTGCAGTACGCATCATAAATTGCCAAGGAAGAGGTGATAGAATGCATTCTAAGGCAACAAGAATACCACCCTAAGAGTCCAGTACTAACCTGATCTCGTAGTGAGGCCATGATGTCTCGCGTAGACTTATACATTCCCTCAGTCGGCTTTTAAGCCAGACTTACATTCAAACTGTTGAAGCAGAAGTACAGTACTGTATATATAGACAGTAAACCCTCAATATACAGAACCTTCTTTTAGTGAATTTTGGTATTAACGACCACCTTTTGCTGGCCGAATGTTATGTTCGTTTAATGAATTTTCGTTCGGTAAAAGATGGACTCATGGGAAACACCGACCAGTGTAGCGTCCCTACACTCACACAAGCATGCACGCACACGTGTACATGCTCTTCTGCATCCCACCACATGAATCTCTCAGTGACCAGCGTTGTGAGAGGAACCATAAATAGAGCATTTATTGAGAAAAAGATCCACCTAGCTGTATGTTATTGTGTACAACTGTATGGTCGAATGACGCTCTTTGTTCGATAAAAGCTACGACGCCTGGGAAATTACTGAGCCGCATGGTGTTCAGCTTTAACAAACTATCGGCTTTAACATCAAGGGTCTGGTACCAATTAGTTCATTATATCGAGGATGTACAGAACTTGATTTCATATCCTCCATTTAACGGTCATTTAGAACAGAGGTGTTAGTAATTGAAGAGAAACATTAAATCATGGAATGTGGGTTTTGATAACACATCTCCTGTTATACCTTACTGTATATTTGTTTAACCAGTAATAATATTTTGTATTTGTAAACTGGTGAGGCTTTTCAGCAAACAGTACTGTTAATCCATTTTTTTAGTTATTCCTGATTTTCCAAAAAGATTCAGATATAACAAACATGAAGTCTTAAATCCATGATTTTACAGAAATTAACCTCACAGAACACTGTTACATTGAAGATGTAAGTCAGTCAAGTATGTACTGAAGTTTGAATTTTCTGTTTAATAATTGATTGGAAGGGGATTTGAAATGCTGAGTATATGTAATGTTCTTACAATTATGATATATCCAAATACTGTACAGTATTGATTGGGATGATGTTACGCAAGTATTGCATACTACAAGCATTTTGACAGAATATTGCAGTAAGGTATACTATATATTTTTACTGTATATGTGTACCCTTACACTTATATTCTTTTTGTCTCAGAAACAAAGTCTGCATGAGTTTGAATGTAGGTAATGGTTTATATAAAAGCCACTAAACTTGCAGCTGTGTGCAAGTGAAATTAGTTTTTAAGTTCTGCTCAACAGTACTTAGCATAATAAGTTGTAGGATTTGGTGATAAATTCACTTGTTAGGGCTCACAAGCTGCCTCCATAGCTGTAGGTATGCTGGGGTGGCCAACCACCACCCTCAGTGCAACACACTGGGATATTTCTTTGAACATGAGAAATCCATATGTATTATTGTTATTATTTTTTAATTATACAGTACATGTTTTTGAAATTTATCTGATATTTACAGTACTTGGACTGTATGGCAAGTAACACAACATATGGCCTCCTGAGGGATGAAGTGAGCAGCTCAGAAGCTCATCAGACTGTTGTTTTATGTTTAGTAGGTAACATCTTCTTAATATTAATTTAGCCCCTATCAGGCATTTATAATGAACTTTAAATGCAAGGAGCTCTAGTAATGAATGGGTTGATGCAGGATATAACCAACCTTTTTAGTTCAAACAGTCTCTCCAAGCTGAATTAAAGCACATGGAGAAAGCACAAATATAAATGAGCCCCAGCCCCTTGTCTTGAGTGATGTAACATACAGAATTTCAGACATGGCTGGATTAACTGCTGGCATGCTTGTTAATGAGCTAATTTAACAATGAATTAGTCTTTATGCTGGTGCTGTGATGGCACAGAGGGAGAGGGTGAAAAGAAAAAAGTGTGAATTCCATGAACCAGGACCGATGGACCATATAGCTCTGGAGGGCAAGAACTTGAGGAGAGATCCTTGGAGAGACTCTGCATCTCTCACCAGAAATACACTACCCTGGTGTGGGCTCAAACTGCCAACCCTATGGTCATGAAGTGCAAACACTGCCGCTGAGCTATAATGGCCCCAGATGGTAGAGAGAAATGAGGCTTTGAGTGTCCAGTACAAGATAAAGATTCCAGTCCATACAGCTGCCAGTAAGTCCTGTGGTAGCATGGCTTCAATCTATGTTGTTAGGAAGGTTTTAAATCACCATACATCCAGCCATCAACTGATCCTTAATTGCCCCACTTTATTGAGAAGTGAGGGCCTGGAAGTAGACTTCTCAGTCAGGGCATTCAAGGAAAGGGTAATCACTTACTATTCCTTGTTCTCAGGGCAGATTGAAATAAAGCCTCAGGCCCCAAGGTGGTGGTGGGGCCTCTGATAAATAATATAATGGTAATAATAGCCTCTGTTTTGCCTTTATCATGTTTTAGTAAGTGGAAAGTACAGTTGTAATGTTTTACGTTTTGTGACACTGTGACATAATTATGTCAACAGAATCTTGATATACAGGACATAGGTATTTACGTAGATGAAAATGAAACTGCCTTTAAGCAGAATCGGCCTCAGGCCCCATCCTCTCAGAAGTTTTCTTGGAAAAGCAGATATGGTTCACAATAAAAAATATACATGTACAGTAAACAATAAGAGCATTGATGGTTGCTGCTGTCATTACACTCTTTGTTATCAAACAGCCCACATTGGATAGAAATACCTGTCACATTCCAGCTCTTAGCTGGATGAGCAAATACTGTGGTACCAAAATTATTGGCTGAGCACATGTATTGTCCACTTACATGTAATCCAGCCCCCCACACCATAACACTCACCTCACACACATTACACTTACTTCACTGAAAGTCCTTCAATAGAACCTCAGTGAGAGGCCATTGGCAGCATTCTGGCTACAATTTCTAGGATTTCTGTAGCCCGCTGGGTTCATGTTCACGTGAGCCTGGAGCCGCAACAACAAAAACAATGACAGCAACATATAATAATGGTGAACAAATCAAAATAACAGTCTTTACTTCAGAACCATGAATTAGTCGTTCTGTAGGTCAGGTTAAGAGTAGCTCAGTTGTTGATGTGGCCCCAGGTTCATTTTGAAATGTAAACCTTGTGAACTGCGGGCTTAAGTTGCCCTCCTCATGAGGTCTACCATCCTCCTTTCAGGGGATAGGGAAGTAGTTGAGGAATACTCGTACTTGCATAACCAAGCTGTTTAGCTGCCCAGTTATATTGATGGCACCATATGAAGTGTCCCATCACAGTAGCTTAATGTGGTTATTCTCATGTTGAAAGAAATCCCACGGTGATAATAGTGCCAAGTGTGATCAGACGCACAACCCACCGCAAATTTGATGTTCCCATGACTATCATGAGGAGCCCTTGTGAGAAATATGTGTGCATTTTTTTTCCCCCTCATGTGATCTTTCTGCTGCTTTGTTTCCAAGATTATAGTGTAAGTAATTTTAATTAGCAGTTGTTGTCTGAACACTAAAAAAAAGTATTGCATCTTGTTGTTAATGATGCAGTTTTTGTTGCCAGTAACTTCTAAGACATTCCTGAAAATAAAAAGATGAAATTATTTAGTTGGTTGTGAAAGTTTATGCAGATAGTCCAGCAGAATTTTGTTGTGGGCATCTGCGAGTAATAATGATTCTCACATTTATGTTGACATGTTGAATTTATATATTCTTATAATTATATCCTGTTCCTTTTATCCTAGATGTTTACTGTACTGTATTTCTTTTGTCACAAAGTGTTTTGAAACGCAGTCCCCAGTTACCAGTTGCAGTGTTTACTGTGTGGATCTCAGAGTTAAGTAATGTGGATATTTAGTGTTGGATTTAGATTATGATATTCATCAGACTATTTGTGTTATTTAGAAAGTGATATTTTGTTTATTTTTTGTTTAAGCCTTATGTTGAGAATGTCTGTTGTCTGTTCTAACTTCTTCTTTAATGGTTGCTGAGTTTGCCACTGAACAAAAACTGTGCTCTGAGAAGATAAGATATTCAGTTACTCTAATGTTCATTTTATTGCTCCTATTCGTATGGACCAGGTTGTAGGTAATGTGCTGATCATATGGTTAAAAGATAAGAGCTTTATGTATTTATTTATTTATTTTTAGATCCAGTACTTAATTTTACAACTTTATAATCACACATTCTTAAAAATGTTATTACACATCCAAAATTTCTTGTATCCCAAAAGTATCCAGCAACTGTTGGAAAGTAAGTAAGTGGTTTGGCACTTGATTTAGCTCCCAGTCCATAGAAAGCATAAGCCATACCATGGCCAACCTCAGTATGGGGATAGCTTCAGAGGAAACATGCCGTTATTTAATTTGATTCAAATAAATTCCACATAGTACTGTAATAAGTTCATGAAGGACAGTAAGACTGTTGTCTCTGATGCCCTAAAGATTGCTGATTGTTGCACTTAATGTTGCATTTACTAAAGTTTAATGACAAATGCAAATATACTGTATATATAAAACCCCATTACTGTATTATGCATGTTTCAGTAATATAAAGCAGTACCGTGTTCTTTGAATATACTGTTACTAAGTGAATCATTATATGAAAGGCAATGGACATTATGTAACTGATGATTTTTTTTTTTTTAATGCTTATTAATGGTTGAGCAAGTTATTTCTTCATGGTCAATATAGGTTAACCATACTTTTTAATGATAGAGGCTTCTGTCTAACCATCTAAGTAGATTCATTTTAAGTCCAGTACAATTCAAAGGTTTTGTATGGCATACTGAGTGTGTCATGAGTAACCCCGTCCTCATATTTTCAACTCGCTACAATGAAAATTATATTATTTTGTTCTTTTCAGTGTCTTATGCTATCTGTGCATTAATAAAATACAAATCTCACATAAATCATAAAATAGCTAGTCCACAAATGAAGTTGTTCCTGATTTTTCACAAACAGTTATGCTTGCAAACCTGTAGTATAAGAGGAGCAAGTCTGACACCAAGTTTACCATGGCTGTTGCTGTGAATTAGAAAGAGTGTAAGATGATAGTATTTGATCAGGTCACATTGGCAAATTCTTCAGCCTGTGGTCCACTGTGTTCACATGCACATGAGCTTGGGGACACACCAATAACAACTTCAGTTTATTCAGCACGGCAGCATATTGATTTTCAGTTACAGCAAGTCCTTGTTATATGTTTCTGTTTAAAAGTCTTTTTTTGCAATGAATTCCATAGTAAACTACAAAAAGTTTCAAGTTAAAACTTACTATTAGTGTACAGACAGAAGCAGCAATCAGCATTCCCCCTACAGACAATGCCAAGAGTCAGTTATGTCTGCCACCTTCCACACACTCCCATCATCATACTGTGAACTCATCCTCATTTTCATCCTTTAATGGGGCTTGTTCCACCACACAGAGTGATATGGGCCATTCACTGGCTTTGTCTTTGTCTGTTGAGAAGATTACTGATTCCTGCTTTTGAGTTTACCCATAAAGTTTATTAACCAATTTCCCTCCATTTACAGTCTCAGTTGTACAGAAAAAAATGTGGTACTGCATTTTGGAAAACACACCTGATGAGTAATAAGACTCACTATATATAAGGTATACTGCAAGCCATGATAAGCCTGGAAATCTACAGCCAGAGTGATACTGCATCCAGTCTTATACTACAGGAGATATTTGATTTTGTTGCCCCTTCTTACACCTTCCCGTTTTGAGTCGTTTGGAGGGGGAGAACTATTATGGGGTTATGTTGGTCTTAATGTCAACCAGTCACACATTTTGTTGAGGAAGTGTTAATTATGTGTAAAGAATTTTAAATAGGTCCCTGTTCTGTATTTTTTGTCATCATAGCCCAGGAATGAGGTTCTTCATAAAGACGTCAGGGATAAGGATCTGCAGAGGAAAATGGCACAAGATCACAACACGTGGAGAGTTGCCATCAAGTGAACAGACCTTCACATGACAGCATGGTCAGTGATATCTCTGTATAAACATACAGCAGTCTTATGTGTTCACTGTTAGGTGAATGAAAAAAGTGGTAAATTAAGTGGAGAGAGGTTAATAATAGTATAAAGTTGTTTCAGGTTACTGAGTTAACGATATGAGAAAAGTAGGAAATAAGGAGGAGAGAGGCTGCTGTGTTAAGTTAGGAAATATGGAGGAGCGAGAAATGTATAAGCTGCTGGGAGTGTGTTTCTGAAAAGGGAATCATCCAAACATTGCATCAGACTTTGACATGCAACCATCACATTTACTGTTCAGCTCCCTATTGCAGCTTAAGGTACTAAAAGGGTGATGAAGAGATAATACCCAAAGGTCTTATGATCAGCCTAAGAAAGGAGAATGAGAGGATAAGTGATAGTAGTGTGACACTGACATAAAATGGGGAACAAGGGAAAAGGAATGAAAAGAAGACAGTAGATACTGGCCAGAAGCAAAATGAGAAGAATTGTGCTAAAGATTGAGTGATATATCAAGTGGGAGAATGTGTGTCTGGTTGAGGCTAAGATTGGGAACCTAGCCTTAGTTGTTAAGATTCTCAAAGTCTGTGTTCCAGTTACTTGACATTCCATTAGTGGTGATAACATTTTATTATAATTGTGATGTTTAGATGAAGCAAGTTAGATTTGTTTACCTCTACTTAGCTTTAAAGGTCTAATAATTTACAGCTTGGTGTTGGGTCTTTTCTAAAGCTTATTAAAACCTTGAAGTTTCATGCGCGTATTATTCTCCAAAATCAATTCATTACTTTGTATAATATAAATAAAACTGGGAATTGCAATAGGAATATCATGGGAACATAAATTGTATCTGAAAGATTAAAACAAGGACAAGGTCATCCCTTTCCTGAAGATTAGAACAAGGACAAGGTCGTCCCTTGCCTGAAGATTAAAACAAGGACAAG